>LUCG01244514.1:0-16158 GCA_001633085.1 Carthamus tinctorius
TATATATATATATATATATATATATAGATAAGAAAACTAGGTTTGTGCCACAAGCCCATGGGCTATATACACTAACACTTCATAGTGAAAAACACTATGAAAGGTTAAAAAATCCGAACCAATGTAAAAAATCCAAACTTTCATAGAATAACACTGTGAAAGTAAAAAAAATAAAAATCAAACCTTCATAGTGTTTCGCTGTGAAGTTTCATGTGTAAAATTTTGTTCTCATGAAAACAGCTTGATCTCACATGAACCTGATGGTACTATTTGTATGTAGATTTTTGCATTCCATTGTTCCTATCGAAAGAGGTGAAAATGACACTTATTAATTGTACAAGTACTAGTATGGGATTCGTAGTTTAAAATATCTTTTTAACTTACGAGGTAAATAAAATGTAAAACCATTTGATTGGTAACTTTCAGTACGAAACAACTTTACTATTTTCTTGGTTGGTTAGAAGAAGGAAGGCCTGTAAACAATTCACTTCTACAAACTTTATGTCGGGATAAAATATATTGAATATGTTAATTTTATTGGTGCTTAATTAAAATTTATATGCTTGCCTCTAATCACAAATAACTACTTCACATATATACTAATTCAACCAATAGATAAAAAAAAAAGACATTACTATTAATCGCTTATCTAAATTACCATATAGAAGAACAAATTCATTCTAAATTCACATAATATTATGTTGTGGTGGAGTGGATATCCACGGTTATTATGCAACCCAGTAAAATGTTACAACCCGTGCAACCTTCATCTAAACCATTCATTTTAGCCTATTCATCATGATTGATTACTCGATNAATATATTGTGTTTCATGAAAGTATCTCGTAAAAGCCATGAAACAATATGCATTCCATGGGTAATTAACCTAGTTTCATTTTGGATTTCAAAAATTAATACATACCTTTATAAGTAGATTCCAAAATGGAACTTGGTTAACTTTTATGATTTATTAAAATCCAACATTTTTTATTTGTGAAAATTAAGACAAAATAAATCAAAGCGTGTATGATAAATCGTCTTTATAAATAGATTAGTATTATTTTACAATCACTTTCTTGACCGAATTTTTTCTTAAATATTTAACAACGTTAATCAAAGTAATAATATGGGCAAAAGTCCAAACATAACTAACATATTGTTATATTTAAACTATTATATTTTTGGACATTTTTTTAAACAAATAAATTCTTGTAATTATTAAAATCGTATAAGATGGTTCTTCGAACCATAAAAATCATTGGCAAGTAAGCTACGTTAAAAACCGCTATATAGTAAGAGAAAAACTAAAGGAAAAACCTAACAAACTTTCATATTTTGAGCAATTAAGTCCATCCTTTTTTAACTAATAAATCTTGCACTTAGTGGCTTTTAAGGTTTAAAAATAAAACATTCCAACCTCCCTAACCCGCAACACGTGTTATTAAAATCTTACCAAGTCATATATACAATGATCATTGGCAGGATCTTTACTAACCCAGACTGAGAATAACATAGAGATACAAGGTCGTGGCAAATTTGTTCCTGGGCTACCACATTGTGCAAAGCCTAAAAACCATATGATACCATTTCCACACCGTTGTGCCATTTGGTAGCCATCATGGCACATGACCATGGCAAATCCACGCACACCATGGCAAACGACCATGCCATTCTCAGGGAAAATTTCACATGGTCGAAAATGCAGGTCATGACTAGATCATTCTTGTCTTTTGTAAATTCAATCTTAACAAAAATTAACACCAAATTGAACTCCTATTTACATGACAACCATACTAATGTGTACTTACATTTTTAATCCAAGATCCATCACAATTTAGGGTTTTTGTGCTTGACTAAACCCGATGAAGGGCTTCCCTGTTTTTTCGCAAATTAATTATTATTAAGCCCAACAATAGACATGAAATCCGACTAAAGACTTTGTATAATCGTCTAACAATGGATATGAAATCCCAAGATAAAACATAGATTTAACATTGAAATCCTACCTCTGATTAATGTTTTCTTTGTCCAAACTTTCATTACTCATTTCTTTATTCTTAACCCTAGACTTCCTTCTACTTCTTGCTTTCTTTGAAGAGGGTTTTCTCTGATTTTATATGAAATAAGAGTCTTGATCTTGTTTTCTTTGTGATAAATCATAAATCCAACTAATTAGATTTAAATCTCACTTTAAACTCTTCATCTATCTTAAAAAGGGGGTAACCATTATTCCATGTTTCTTACATTTACTTAGGTCACAACTAAAGTCCCTCACTAGTACATAGTTCGCAAATTTGTCTCATATATTTTAAATTTGTTACAATATTAATTACAATCAAAACAAAGACAAAGGTTCGTGTGAGAATAAGAGTTTAGGTGAGATTTAATTAGATTCTTGATTGTTTTAATTAGTGTTCATCTAATGATCCATATTATTATTAAGTCCTAAAATAACTTACGGATTATCTTAGAGGGGTATTTCCCATTGATCTTCAATTAGGTTTAATCCAAAAGTGGAGATGTTTTCTTATCCTGTTCACGATAACTATTATTTTTATTGAAAACCAACTCATCGAAAGAATAACTTGGGGCCAGGACTTCTTTTCGTTCTCGCACTATTACGAATATGAAAATATAGGTATATATATATAACTTGAAACAACATTAAAATTGATTGTTATAAAAAACAAAAGATATTGGGTTGATATCATTCAACCAAACCAAAGACTTGCAATATTTTATAATGAGTCAAAACCATCGTAATTAATTAATTAATTATCACCTAAACATTTGTGGTGGTTTGTTGACGGATACAAACGTCATAGCCGTTATATTTCCATTTTTTTATTTCCAATATTTTAATTCGCACTTCAATTATTTCCTGAAAAGTATACAAAAAGAATTGCAAATTAAAACCAATTGCTATTTTATAATTTACTTGTTGAGAATAATTCTTTCCATGAGCATGCAATGATTTTTATATTTTGTTTCCCTTTTGAAAGTTGTACACACATGCATATTTTTCTAGAGTATATATGGTCAACAAAAAGACAAAATAAATAATAAGTAATTGTTATTTATTAAATTATACATAAATAAAAAATGGTTTAGAAACATATACGATCTTAATTATATCAATTAAATCGTTATCACCGAATCTTAATGCAATTAACTACTCAATTATATAAAATATAATACTAGTAGCTAGTACATATTGATTTCAATGACATAGATAGTTAATATGTGACAAACGACAATACCTATGAAACAATAACTTTTTAGTCTCTTACATATATGATAGCGTTAAAGTAGAGTGACAAAAAAGCGTTGCACTCTGCAATGTTAACTCAAGATAAAAAATTTCCTACTTTTTTTGGACATAAAAAGATGATATACGGTTTTTGATCTAAACTCAAATTATTTCTGATATATATCACATCATAACTTGAATAATACATAAACATGTGCATGAATGTAGAAAAATAAATATACATTAATAATTTATGCATTTAAACATGAAAAAAATTTCAATTATCTATTTATATTCTGGTAACATTATGACGCGTTTATTTTTGTCTAATTTTAATCAAAGTATTTGTCATAAATAATAAATTATAGTTAGATTGTAATACTCTAACCATAAAATTTTCTCTCATACTTTTGGCTTATACTTTGTATAACCATTGGTATCTGGATTATCTTGTACTTACCTCGACTAGTATCATAAGACCACGAAATTAGCATCAAAAAACCCAAATTGGCCTTGACGCATGAGGGGAGAAAACCTAAAATCCTACCCAATGAATTACCTTTAAATTAAAAAGCTCACTTTTGGGTTATAAACTTATAATAGTTATCCATATTAGGTAATTTGTAAAAGTCTTGATAATTTTTTTCTTTTGAAAATTCAAATTGAATTTATCCTTGTCATGTTTATGGTGAAAAAGACAAGATGTTATATTTCATTTTTAAATATATCTTTTTTTTTGTTTGGTTAATGGCTTAATGCAAAGGTTATTTCTAGTTTACAAAGGATAAAGTGATTGTGTTACATGGTGGGGACATTTGGGCCAAGGGTCTAGTCAACTACCTCTTTATATGGGCCTACAAAACTTATTATCATTTCAACCTTTAGCCCCCAAAAAGCACCAGGCTCCTCTTAATCTTATGCACATTTATTTATTTGCCTTATTTATCTCTTTCTTTCTTTTCACACTTTTCTTCTTTATTATAATAACTTTTCCTTTTCATTTTTATGTTTTTTTTTTTTATAAGGTTCACCTGGGTTTGTGCAGACTATATCCTTGGTAATTTTTACCGAGAGCTAAAACATGCTTCCCTGGGATTCAGTGGCCCCTGGTTGCTCACCCCCGGATTCGAACTTGGATGGGTTTTTCCCCATCACCAAGGCTTAACCGATAGGCTGCCCCATTGGGGTTCTTTTCATTTTTATGTTATAATAATCTGCTCTCACTTCTTATTTTATGAGCGTCTGAAATCGATACATCGTTTTAACAACTTCATAGAACTCCATTCATTAGTTAAAACCTCTTTTGTGTCTCATAAATTATTTCCACGTCAATAATATCAAATTATGTGTAAAAATAAAAATATATATATATATTAAAGAACTATTATGATATTATTTCAAAAGAGGTAAGAACCAATGTTTTTGTATAAAAACTTCAAAAATGTACCTGACTTCTAAGAACTTTTTTCAATGATGGCTTAAGTTACTACACTTTCTAACATTTCATTGGAGAAACTTTAATTAAGGAAAAAAAAATATTAAACAAACACAAAAAAAAGGGTAAAAGAACAGTTTGTGAGTTCATTGGTTTAGTTTTAGTAGCTTCTTCAACACTGAAAGCTAGAAATGAGGAAAGCCTTTCTTTTTGTAGGACTCTTCTAGGTTACATGAAACTTTTGTTATGTGCTACTACACATGGCTATATATGCCTATATGTACAATAAGATACATCAAAGTCCTACAATGCTATAAAGAACGCTATATATCATTCTAAAGCATTTTACAACCTTTTAAGCTTATTTAGGGGTTTTTAGGTAGGCAATACAAAACAAGATTAAAAAAAAAGTTGTTTAATGTTTACTTGTGTTGTGATATTAGACTGGAACAAGATACGACATCAGTGGGACAAAATGCTTTTTCTTATCTCATCAAAATAGGTGGAAGAAAAGTTAGATAAATGGGACAAGATTGAAAAATCATTAAAAGTACAAAGATACTCTCCATGTACTAATATAGGGTTAGTGGTTATTATACAAAATATTGCAACAACATACCAAATATATACAACAAACATATAATTCTTTTAAACCTGGCTGGCTGTAGCTAAATGGTTGGATTTGAAGATTACTAAGGGGCCATTTATCAAGCGTTTATCGGGCAAACGCTTATCAGCAATGAACATTACCTCGCTTACCTTATCGTATAATATTCTCGGCCATCAAAATTGATTGTTGGTAAGTACTTACTGGGTAAGACTTTTGGTCTTTGTTATGGCTCTTCCTAGGTAAGATTCGTAACCCAGATAAGTATATAGTAAACGGTCCCAAACAAATAGTCAACTTCTGGAATCTAGATCCAAATAGAGAGCAAATTTGGCCCAAAGTCTTTGGATTGCATAAAGAAGGCCCAAAAGAGCACAATTTTTCACGTAAATGGGAATCTTGGTTTTCTTTGGGCCTTGTCTTAATCCCACATTCCAAAAACTTATATAACAGGAAATGAATTAAGGATAATCTTTTAACCTTCATTTAGGTGGTAAGCTTTTGAATTGTGGACACTCTTTTACCTTCCGTTTTACAAAATAGGTATTCCTGCCAGTTAGGGAACGTAAATTTTACAAAAAAAATGAACCTTTTTTATCGTTGGTTACAAAGTAATATATGTGGTCTTTGAAATAATAAACACAACATGTACACACAAAGATACTTGCCTGTTTTTTTAGATATAGAAGTCACTTTGTTTGGATTGCGCCTTGAGGTCCTTCAACTTTTTCAATATGTTTGTGAAGTAATCCTGCAAATACTTCTCCAGTGTAATGATATCTTTTTGATCTACACCAAGAAGTTGATATGTCTCGTTCATTGGTACTGAGAATACGGTATCGCTCGTGAGAATCTACAACAAAACATGAGAATAAAATGACATTATAAGGAAAAATCAGAGCTCTCTGTAACAAAACACTTGAGCTACCTACAATAAGCCTCATACTCTCTCCATTTGGGTGCCAAAACTATAACTTGATGCATACTCAAGAAGTTGTTTTTATATGCTTCATTAGACCACATAGTCGTCATTTGAGGATGGTAGTGTTGGGGTATTACTCCAAAGTAAAGGTTTCTAGTTTACACCCACCATCAGATTACTTATTAAAAGAGTCCTTGATGAAAGAAGAGAGGTTCCAACATTTATCAAAGAGGCTACACGGTCAAAAATTATCCCCAAGAGTCAAGAAGGGGTTAGGCGAGTACAAAAGCCCAGAGTGTCCTAGAGTGGTAGACCTCAGATCGATATATGTGGAGAAGGGAGGTTCCAGTATATATGTGGAGAAATGATCCAAGTCTAACCGATGTGCAATCTAAGAATCACAATTCTCCTCTCAAAAGTCAAAATCATACAAAACAAAATGAAGAAGGCCTTGATGAATCATGTATTGTTTATAAATTCTCCTCCCAAAGGAAGTGCATTGATTGTCAACTTATAGCTACTCCAAATTGCTGGTGTGCAGAGGAGAGAGATATCAATCATGTATTATTTATAATTGTTGGTCAACTTTGGGTAGAAATATCCAAAGTGCATCAGTTTGCCATCATACAAATGCCATGGAAGCAAATATCTCATTTATAGGAGAGAGGATTATGTTTGCAAGACTAATAGCATCTAACATTATGAAATCTGGTACCATATGTAATCACAAGAAAGTGAGCAACAATATATAACATACAGGTAATGCCAACATGATAATAGGCACTTGGTAGAGGCATGACCTCCAGAACCCAGAATAAAAGAAAAATAAAGAACTCGCCTTTTACCTACAATGTGAAGATTAACTTACCTCTGAAAATGCCAATCTGTCTGCAACGTCGTTTGTCCACTCAAAACAACGAGTTAGCTGCCGAGTGAATTTCAGAACTGAGACTGGAACTGTAGTCACATTTGCATCTTGTCCAGCTAGCCTCTCACACAATGTAATCACCTGGTGACAAAAGAACTCATCAGCACTGAAATTACTAAATGAATGCAAACTGGAAAAAGAACTTCAATGAGGGTGATCTGGTTAGCGAATGAAATCCAACTGAATCCTTGAGATAAAAAGCAGGAAGTTCTTTACCTCTTGGGTTGTCCACGCACGAGGCCCAGCAAATGTAAGAAGTTTCCCATCAACTTTTTCGCTTCGAATAGCAATAAATGTTAAACGAGCTATATCCTGGAGGAGGGAACCAATTTGTTTTAAATTCTATTGTTCTGCTGGTGGCTTAGATAATAAGATTTGAAACACTTGAAATTACCTGGGTGTCCATATAAGCTATTCGTGTTGGGGCATCCGTTCCCCATACAGATTTTTCTTCTAATATAGGCACAGCATACTGCCCAATTAGCCCCTGCAAAATTGAAATAAACAATGTATCACCTTCTCTTCCATGTTTTCCAGACAGTCAACAGAAGAGATTACATAACAGGATGATTTCATAACTGTCCATTTGAAAACCACGGTAACCCATTAATTGATTATGCAAACTTGACATTTATAGATGGAGCTAAGGAATGAGAAAGTAAAGTTCTGAAAGCTAGATCATTGGAAGCATGCGTATATGATATGAATCTACTTGAGCAGTATACCTGCATGAAACCACATAACCGGATGACAACATGGTTTATGCCAGAGTCCTTGAGGAACTTCTCAGTACAATACTTGATCTCCATCAATGGAACTTCTGGATGCTTGTCACAGTTGTGAATCGAAAAGAATACGTACTTTTGGATTCCCATTGCTTTTGCACACTGTATAAGAGCAACCTTTCCTTCCCAATCTACCTAAAATGAAAGAGTAAATTAAATGTAAAATGCAGATGAAGAATGGATATTAGTAACGTTTAATGATATAAATAGGATATAGGACTGCAAGTAATGATGCTTACGGTTTTTATAGGCTCCTCTGGACGCCCTGTGGCACAATCAATGATGGTATGGACACCAACCAGTGTTGCTGGTATGGTTTCTGGTTTGCTCAAGTCTCCCTGCACATAAACTTCACAGCTGATAGTTGCATATAAAAGGTTATACATATACAGATTAGTAAAACATCAAATAAGTATTGTCAAATGGGTACAGGCAAGAATGTAAAACTAATTAATACAGCTAAAAAACAGATGCCAGTAGAGGCTTACATTGACAACAGTGGCACCCCAATCACGAAGAAAATCAGCAGGGGCAGGTCTAGGTCTGACAAGGCATCGCACATCATATCCCTCGTCTAGTGCCCTCCTCACCACCTGCCTTCCTAAAGTTCCGGTAGCTCCAATAACCATTATGCTGGTTGGTCTCACTGGGGTTCCTGGTGCCAAATTAGCTGCTGCTACAGGTGTTGTCCCAGCAGCACATGTTATCAGTGGCTTCACAGACCCTCCAACTCCTAAAATCAAGGAAAACAGTTGTTAGTTCCGATACTGAACTTTGAAATCAGCACATACAAATACTAGGTATGAGAGCATGAAACTCAAGGTTTTAGAATT
The DNA here is from genome assembly GCA_001633085.1 of Carthamus tinctorius. Lineage (NCBI taxonomy): Eukaryota > Viridiplantae > Streptophyta > Magnoliopsida > Asterales > Asteraceae > Carthamus > Carthamus tinctorius. The sequence continues at coordinate 8,760 of LUCG01244514.1, forward strand.
GGAATTAGAGCTAGGTTAGTTTAAATTTTGAAACGGATTATGCTTGAACTCCAATCCGTATACGGCAAACCATGAAGCGTAGTTCCAAGAAATTTGAAGAATATATAGATCTTGAACCATCATACTCATATAATCAAGAGCATTACTAGAATATGGATTCATCACATATTAATACAACTGCACTTGCAAGTCCAAAACTTGCACACATATACATAAGCATTTTTACCTTTAGAGTAAGCTGAACCTCTATCCAACAGTAGGTAAGTCCATTTATGCTCTAAAACTAAGCAAATGTACATGTTTTTAGATTCTACAGAAGATGTGTTTAACCACAAAATCCGGCATACATTTGTAACTCTGGAATCCCCAAGTCTAGGACACAAATATACACACATAAATTTGCACGAATGTATGTATGCATACAAGGAGATTATACTTAATTACTTATAATGTATGTCAAATTCACATTAAAAATCATAAATTCATCCGATAGAGCTCAAATCAAAGCTACTCAATACCTTCTTACACAAAACCAACAGTATGCAGAGTAAAATTACTAGAAGCTATTATATTAACAATTAAATATGCTAGTATTTAATTACACTGAAACTAGATGCAGAAGAATAAACATTATATCCTACAATGTTATGACAAATAGACAGAATTGATAAACATAATTCAACAAAAGATGAAGAGTAAACCAAATAATGTCAGAAACTCCTTAATTGCAGTAACTAATAAATGAATCAGCAGCATTAACTAATAGTATTATGAATACTACCTCTAATAGAAGAAGAACGAGAGACAGCGGAAAGAAGGCGGTCGGGAGCTAAGGCGCGGCTCCATGAGAGCGAATTTCCGGTGAGAGAGGAAGTGGTACGAGTGACGGCCGGCGACTGTGTGGTAGATAACCGTGAATGAAGTGTGGTGGAAGCCATAACTACGTGTGTGTGTGTGTGTGAAAAATCTAAGAGAGAGGAGGGAGTAGGAGTGGGAGGAGGAAGGTGGAATGGAGTTGGACAGTGAGATGCGAATGATTCCACGTCGTTTCTTTTTTTCTTCACCCCATCCATCTTTGGATTACGATTTGCCACGTCACCCTTCAAACCAGCTTCTTTTTTGTTTGGCCCAATTATCTTCTTCTTCAAAACCAACCCTTTATGTATCGATAAGCTAGTTTTTATTAGACATAATTTATTCATAAGCTAGCTTATCAGCTACCAGCTAACTTATCAGCTAGTTTGCCAAACATTGTCTAAATCCACTTATAATTGGGTTGATAACTTTTATGATATTTCTTTTTCCTGTAAGTATATATAGTTGTTTTTAATAAATTTAAAAAATATATAAATTAATTAGTTGAAAAAAATGTATCAAAATATTGGATGAATCTAATCTAATATAATAGATGATTGATATTAACTTTCATTGGATGAAATTAGTGTAATACATCTAAATACATTAAATTTGGATCAATAATCACCTTTAAAAACTATACCATAATATAAACAAACAGAAAATGTCTCAACAACTACTTGGGTTAGCTAAGATGCCATACGTTTTGTTGTTCAGATTATAAAACAACTAATTACTTTTTACTAATTAATTATTATAAAATGAATATTTTTAATATAGTTTAGAAACTTATAAATAAACATTGTAAAGTCAAGCGAAACACCAACTACTTCAGTTTTAAAATTCAAAATTCAATGTTAAAGGATTATAATTTTAAAGTTCCTTTAAATCAAATAGAGGATTAAGATAGAATCTAACTTCTAAATTCCAGAAACCAAGTAAATCCTAAAATTTCACATCTTCTACATAAAATGATTTAAGAAAAAATAAATAAATACAACCCACCAATAACATTTCAAGAATTCTTTATATATACAATTTTCTTTAGTATACCATTTTCCAAAATTCTCTTCAAATAAACAAAACCAATCCATCACCTAAAAAAATCTCATATAAAATTAACGTTTGTATCAAAAATTTAGATATCTATACTTAATCGGAAAAGATCTCTTCAAGTTCACCACTCGACCCCGAACCCGTCTCGTTTTTTGTACCCAACCTTCGAGCCTGGCTCTCGTTTTCGATCTCGAAATCCTCCTCCAAAAACCCGTCATGTTCATCGTCCGCTACATCGTTTTCCTCATCAAATTCGACATCGGAATTTGAATGCATCATCGATTTCGACTTTGCCTCGGAGTTCTCGCAAATGCATGCTACAGGGTTCTCGTGGAACTCTCCCCGGCCCGGTTTGACCTCGTTCGGTTGACCCATAAATCCGATTTGATAATCTCGGGTTGTGGTAGAGAATTCTTCCCACGTCATATTGTTCCGATCCACAAACAAACGCCAAAGCTTTTTGGCGTTCGGCCGGATTGTTGGCTTATGCCCAAAATACCTCCTAAAAAGATCAAGATTCGATATAAGTATTTATATTCAAAAGATTTAAACTAATCCCAAAAGTAACCAAACCAGACCGGCCAAATATATCCCAGTGCGGGTGGGGTCTACATAGACCTGACGTCCACCTGAAGATCCTCGCTGATTTGGTTTGGTTTTACAGTATCTTACCTTCTCCCGGCCAACATTTTGGCCATGTTACCATTGTTGTTTGTGACAAAAACGTCACTCTCGTCACAAACAATGAAATCTAGAGCGGCCATACGTGAAGAATACGATAAAAAGGGTGCCATCTCGTCTTTGCTTGTGATGGTGTCCTTCGAGTGAATGTTGGGAAACAAAGCTTTCAAGGGTGCTAGCGTATCTTCACCTCCGTAGACTTCGCCGGATGCCACGTATATGTGAACGTCACTCCCGTACCCTAACGCTCGTAGCATAAGCCCGACCTCCTCGGGAGTCAGTGGACACCTCCCTTGCCTCCGTTCCCTATCCGGGTTCCTTTTCTGCATTACAAAAATCCAACTTCATCAGTTGTTTTGTTTTTTTTCAGGGCTGGCAACGTGTAGGGTATAGATAAGATATTTTGTTACTCTGTAACGTAATATATAATTACCCATTTTATAAAACTATCGCCCATATCCATACCTTACCCATTAAGATAAATTACCGACCCATAAACTACAAGCGAACACTTACATGTAAAGTTTTCCACCTTCTCCGAATTTGTTGTAATTCTCGTCTTTCCTTGTCTCCGCCACCGTAATAGCATCCGGAGAACGCAAGCATATCGGATTCGAATCTAAGCATTCAGAATAAAATAATATAATAATATACGTAAAAACTCACACACAGTATAGTTTAGGGGTTACAGATCGATCTATCAGTAACCCAGATACCACTGGCACAAGGGAAATTAAGAGAATTTTGAAGTGTACCTCAAATGCAAAGCAATGAAACGCTTGCTTTTCTTCCTCATTCTTTCGACTAACGTTTTCCCCATTTCAATAATGGGGTCGGTAAACCTCAAGGCATGATAGTTGGCTCGACATCTCAACTTTTGTAGACTCGTAGCCAACCGATTCGATAGCCGGTAATCGAACTTCGTAAGCATAACCGCCTGCAACAAAAGGAACCAAAATCAATTTCCGTAAAACCAAAACCGGTAATTTCAAAAGTCAAAATGTACCTTTTTCTTGTCGAGCAGAGGCACCATTCGAGATTGATAGCACCCTTGATTGCACTTTCGGGGAACCCGGGTTCGATACGGACGTACGACCCTCCCGTTGATCGAGGAGGGAAGCTCTTTCACAATCTTCACATCGTTCGAGAGATACGATATGAACCAATCCACATCAAAGATTTCAGAGAAATCACTGCACAAAATGGGACCCCATGAAACCTCGGGAAAGTAAAGAATGTATGACAACCATAAGCCAACTTATATCTGGTTGGCCATGAGCTAGCTATTTGAAACGTCTTTTAAGCTATATTTTAATTATTTCACTATATCATAATATTCATATAATTTATCAGCTATGAGCTAATTTATCAACAAATTTAAGCTATATCTTAATTATTTCACGGTATCATTTAATTTATCAGCTAACGGCTAGTTTATCAGCAGCAATTGTAAACTGACCTTTGGTCCTTCCAGTATGACTTTTGGTCGAGTTTCGGGACCATGAGAGTGGCGTTCAGTATATAAGCCGCAACCACGGCATCCGTTATCTGCATTCTCATAGACGATTAGTCGATCGAAACAACAATATAACAACGAATGGCGAAAATGGCGATAAGTACCCCGGTTCGTTGTTGATTTAAACCACCACTCGTAGCGATCAATAAAAACCGATGGGGATTAGTTTTCATCTTACTCTCTACAAGATTCAAATCAAATCAGATTAACCAAACATTAAAATTAAAACAGGACTAATTAATCATGAGTTTTAAATAAAATTAAAAAAAATATAAAAAAAATATTACCTAAAAACTTTGGATTTTTTTCAGAGCAACCGGAGTAGAATTGCGATTGACTTGACCGCCATAGATTCCGGCGAACACTCCATTCTGTTATTGACGGCTTCAAATTGAGACCAAATATATAAATAATAATTGTTATTATTATACATATTATAATAAGTCAAATGAAATAAAAAATGATCAAATTGTTGATTAAAAAAAAACAGAAGAAATGAATGAAAAATGTAACGCTTACCGGAACAAGAAAAGCTGTCGGCTTTCCGGCATGTGACCGCACCTCGATTTCTCGATCGGACTGTAAACAAAGAATATTTAAATTTGATTATGTTTGAAAAATGAGAGATTGGAGAGATGGGTTTTTTTTTTTTTTTACCGAGGTTGGGGTATGGCGGAAATGGTGGTGGTGGTGGTGGATCGGTGGAGATAGAAAGGATAAGACGGCAAGGAGGAATAAAAGGCATCCGGCGACGGCGGAGATGAAGGGGAGGAGGTGGTGGAGGTGGATGCGGCGGCGGTTGTAGAGTATTGCGCCTTGTAAGATACTATTAACGATATAAACAGCGTTGTTGTTATGGTGGTGGGGTTTTTTCTTCATGGTTTAGATGGGTGTTTTTGTTTTCTTTAAATAAGAATGGCGGTGGCGATGGTGGTGGTGGTGGTGGTGGTGACGGCGGAGAGATTCGTTTTCCGGTGATACAGAATCATGGTCGTCATGAAGAGAAAGGTTATGCGTTTGATGGTTGCAGAGAGAGAGAGAGAGAGAGAGAGTGTGGGCCAGACACCGGCCTTCACCTCGATGGAATCGCAAGCAAGAAATCTTTACTTGGATTGCTGATATGGATGCATAAATTACAAAATGGGCCCTCAAATTTATGTTACTTGACATAAGCTCTCTTTCTTACCAACTTAGGCAGTGTTTGGCAAAAATAAGCTAGCTGATAAGCTATCCAAATATGTACAGAAGCTAGCTTATAAGCTAGTTTTTTGAAAAGCTATGTTGAGTAGCTTTTAAGGAGCTTATTGTAGTTTTTTTCCAATTATACCCTTATTAATATTAATTATTAAATTCAAAGATACCCTTTTTGGTCATTTTATATACTCATAAGCTAGTTTTTGCCAAACATAATTTGTTCATAAGCTAGCTATCAGCTACTAGCAAGCTTATCAATCAACAGCTAGCTTATCAGCTAGTTTGCCAAACATAGCCTTAATGAGTTTAATAAGACCATCCTTACCTGTAGACTCTCAACCCAATTGCCACATCAGCTTTCTACTATCTTATCCAAAACCAACTCAATCTAACTCAATTCATCCACAATCAACCCAATCTAAATACTTAATAAAGAGAGAGAAAGAGGAGAGAGATAGAGAGAAAGAGGAGAGAGAGAGAGAGGGGTGAGGGGTGGGGGTAGCGTCTAAGTGATCGGCAACCACAAACCGAATGGCACCCAAGTCGATTGGCCATAACAGGTTTTGCCGATGGACCCAATCGGCAAGGGGCTACCCGATGCCTACCCGATCGCCGCGCTGCGAATGGTCTAAGATTCATAACTCATTCGATTAGCTCTACGTGGTTGTTTGGTGGTAATTTAAGCCCCTTCCATCCATGAAAAAAAACCTTCCTTACAAAACCTTTCTCGATCTTTATAGACAGATTAACCCACACACACGACTTTATCCATGTAGAACTTAATGGTAAACCAACCAAACAACCCTTTAGGGCCTCTCTACTATCAGCTTCATGAGGGATATATGATTCATGAAACTAAGAAAATCGTATATGATTCATGTACAAAATCATATATGATTTATGTGACTTTGCTCGCGACTTAAGTCGCGACAAAAGTCGCCCAATTGGCTTATATATCGTTCTCTTTTGAACCCGACTCTGGTTATATAATTAGAATATGGAACTTACCTTCAATATATCTTTTGAAATGAAAAATCTATAAGCAAAATCTTCAAAATATTACATTTAACTCGGTTCATTTATTCTAGATATTACAACATTAATTATATTATCAAAATAATTAAATTTTATTTTAACATCTTAAATATCAATGTAAAAAACTTTTATTCATGGCAAATATAAATGATAAAGATACCATTTACAGGGATTTTCTAAATCTGTAAAATCTTACAATATATTTCTTACTTTTTTTCATTTTAACAAAAAAGCCTTGAAAAATATGTTAAAGAAAAAAATATATATATTATAGATGCTTTAATACTTCCAAAAGAGTCTCAAATAAATTTTATAGTAAAACAATAATGCATTCAAATTTATCAATACATTTGCCCTCTTAAAGATAAAGTTTGGAGGTATTTTAAAATTTGAAGATCTCTAGGTTGTATTAATCTTTTACATATTTTTTATTTTACAATATTTTAGATATGCTCTAAATTTAACTATATATACTATACTCGATGATGGTTTTTTGTTCATTTAAATTTTTAATTTGAAGTTGGTGAATGGCAGTTGAGTTGAGGAGAAGGGGAATTTTTGCAAAATGTTTTAAACTTTAGGGTCTTGGTTTAAAGATATTTGCAGAAAAATCGGATACTGCCAGGTGGAAACTTAGAACGATCTAAGCCAATCAAAACACAACGTCATATTATTTAGTTTTTAATTATATTTCACTACATCAAGCAAACCACCATTTAAAAAAAGTTTTTTAATTGATAAGATTTGTATAAGGTATTTATTTTTAGTCAACTTTAGATTTTTTTTACCAAGAAAATGACATTTGAGAAATTGATGATATGCGTAAGATCTAAAACCATAGGATTACGATCAATACATACATAAACTCATATGGGTGGGTTTAAATGTGAACCATTTTTTGGTTGTGAACGTGAGGACAGCTGAGAACGCAACACGTGACGGATAACTAGGCGCCACGTCAGATCCACGGCGGATGACTAGGCGCGATTCATGGGTGAACATTGAATTAAAGGGGGGGGACCACACTCAAAGCCGCCACGTGTCGCGCTCTTGGCTGTCCTC
>LUCG01244543.1:0-11962 GCA_001633085.1 Carthamus tinctorius
ACCCGACACCCGATCCGGATCCGTCTCGTCCTGTGGGCCCCGCCTCATCGCGTACTTCTGATACCAATCCTCAAAAGCCTGATTCTTCCTCAAATACTCCTTCCTAGTCTCCTCCCATCTCTCCTTAAGCTTCATTTCTTCCTCTTGATGGTTCATGATGGTCAGGATAACGGCGGCAAACGACGAGATCGCGCTTTTCGCGAGCTCATCCGGAAGCTTCTGGAGGTGGTCGTGCCACGAATGGAGCAGGGTTTGGATTGGCGGATGTTGGATTCTCGGGGGTGACGAGATCTTCTCTTTCAGGCTGCTTTCGATGGGGACGAGGTTCAGTTTTAGCCAGTTGTTGAGGGCTTGGACGTAACGTTTTTGGTGGGTCACGAGCGTTTCGAAGTGCGAGTGCCACCCTTGAACCACATGATAGAGCTGGACGGTCCGCTCGTAATGGTGCTTCGTGGTCTCCTTCGGTGCACCCGAGACGTCGAGCGACTTGAGGTCCAAAACGATAGTTAACTGGTTCTCGTGGTGGGTGCACATAGCCTCCCACATCTTCGACATCCTGCATGTTTTGAAGTTTCTTTAACATCGTTTGAAAAAACCGAAATACCGGAAAAGAGTAAATTACGCTTTTTGTCCCTATGGTTTGTTAAAAATTGTTATTTCCGTCCCTATGGTTTAGAAATTGCAGTTTTCGTTCCTATGGTTTGTAATTTATTGTTATTTTCGTCCCTTATGATTTACAACCTGTTGTGGTTTTGGTCCTTGTGGTTTAAGATTCTGTAATATTTTAGTCCCTTGTACTTAGGGGTAGGAATTATTTCAAGGACAAAAATAGCAATGAATTACAAACGATAGGGATAAAAATAGAAATTTCTAAACCACAGGGACAAAAACAGAACTTTCAATAAACCACAGGGACTAAATCGTAATTTATTCTACCAAAAAACGATCGAAACTTACTCGTCAACAAGAGACACGAGTTTTGGATAAAGTTGTTTATCTCGAATATCGTTTACTTCCGAGACCGTTGAATCCAACGATTGCATGTCGACGATGTATCTGGTATGCAAATGGCTTACGGCCGCCTTTGTTTTCTCTAAAGATTCGGTACTCGCACCGCGTTTTTTGAGTTTGTTAAGCAACGTAACTTTTCTTTGATACTCGAGCTTCATGAGCTCACCAGCCTATAAAACACGAAGCAAACAAAATAAATGAAATGTTTTCCTTTCTAGCATATGCTCGATCTAGAATTACCATTTTGTCCTTTAGTAATGGTTAGAAGATTCGGACCTTAACTTCTTCGTAGAGCTTTTTTTCCCATGCTAGAAGCTTATCGAGAACAGTGGCGTGCGTTTCATTCTTGTCATCGTATTCGTCGTTGCCACCGTCACCATTGGGCGCACCTTTGAATGATCGATTCCATGTGATAACTCGCATGACTCTTGCGGCATGATCGATGTGATCTACAGAATCATGAACATAAAATGTAACAAAAAAGAACCGAAGGAAACAAGGAATTCAAGATTCACAACCCCGAATCTTTGTGAATTAGAGCTACAACCTTTTGTGAATATTTGTGAATTTGAGCTACAACCTTTTGTGAATATTTGTGAATTTGAGCTACAACCTTGTGAATATTTGTGAATTTGAGCTACAACCTTTGTGAATATTTGTGAATTTGAGCTACAACCTTTGTGAATCTTTGTGGATTTGACCTATAACCTTTGTGAATCTTTGTGGATTTGACCTATAACCTTTGTGAATCTTTGTGGAATTGACCTACAACCTTTGTGAATATTTGTGAATTTGACCTACAACCTTTGTGAGTATTTGTGAATTTGACCTACAACCTTTGTGAGTATTTGTGAATTTGATCTACAACCTTTGTGAGTATTTGTGAATTTGATCTACAACCTTTGTGAGTATTTGTGAATTTGATCTACAACCTTTGTGAGTATTTGTGAATTTGATCTACAACCTTTGTGAGTATTTGTGAATTTGATCTACAACCTTTGTGAGTATTTGTGAATTTGATCTACAACCTTTGTGAGTATTTGTGAATTTGATCTACAACCTTTGTGAGTATTTGTGAATTTGATCTACAACCTTTGTGAGTATTTGTGAATTTGATCTACAACCTTTGTGAGTATTTGTGAATTTGATCTACAACCTTTGTGAGTATTTGTGAATTTGACCTACAACCTTTGTGAGTATTTGTGAATTTGATCTACAACCTTTGTGAGTATTTGTGAATTTGATCTACAACCTTTGTGAGTATTTGTGAATTTGATCTATAACCTTTGTGAGTATTTGTGAATTTGATCTATCTTTGTGAATATACCTTTGTGATCTTTGTGAATTAAAGCTACAATTGTGAATTTTAGTTCTCACCTAGTTCACTCAATCCATTGCCAAAGAATTGCAACATTTTCCATTTCGTAATGTATTCAAGTGAATTTACCTATTTGCCCGTGTCTAATTCATTACAAAGAGCATTTCATTACCTCGGTTATCGGCAAAATTGGAGTGATAATGCATCCGTGTGGCCTCGAGCATCTTCGATACCTCTTGTGCACTCTCGGAAGCCTTCAAGAAATGATCATCAATCTCTCCCAAAATCTTCAACAGATTCACAGTATTCGACCCCACAACCATACCACCACCGCCGCCGCCGCCCCCATTGCCGCCGCCTCTCCGGTTAATATCCGGTGGCGCCGTATTAGAATGGGTGAATTGCCTATCCTTCGCCATCACCGGCGTCTCCTCTTCCTCCGTCGTAAACCCCTCCATCACCACCTTTTCCGGAGTCTTTGGCTCCACCTGGTGGTGGTGGAGATGGTGGCTATGGTGGCGGAGGTGGTGGTTTTGCTCCTCCTCTTCTTCCTCCTCCTCCTCCTCTTCCTCCTCGTCCTTTTCGTCGATACCCTCATGATCATAATGCGTCCACGGCATCCCCCCCATATCGAAGTAATCCCACGGCATCTTATCTGTTTCCGGCGGAGGCGGTGGCGGAGCAACCGGGGTTTGAGGCATAGGCGACGGAGCATCGTCCACCGCCGCCATCCTCCCGCCGCTCTTCCTCCCTCTCAAATCCGTCACATTATCTTCCTCCTCATCCTCCTCCTCCTCCTCTTCATCTTCCTCGAGTATCATCCCCCCATTGTTCATCTTCCGGCCGCCGCCCTTTTTCGTCACCGAGATCGCCGGCATTGTCACCGACCGCTGCAGCGGCGGGGTCGGGGTCGGCGAAAAGCTCGGCATCGGCGGCGGAACCGGGGAGTAAGTCGGCAACGGCGGGGGAGGCGGAGGAAGCGGATGCTCGATGATCGGTGGCGGAGGCGGAGGCGGCTCCGACGCCTCACCACCACCACCGCCGCCGGCGCCGCCACCACCACCCAAATGGGGGTGGTAGATTTCTTCAGCCTCTCCTTGAGCATAATCACTCAAAGCAGCTCCGGTGTTCTTTAAGGCCATAGCGTAACCGGAATGGCCGGAGGCAAAAGTGTTTCTGGCCGTGACGGCCTCTTTCATGAAATTCCGGCGATCTTTGCATCTGGAAACAGATTCCTCATTCTCAATCTTGGATTGAGCACAACCCATTTCGATTCACCCAATCTTCTTTCTCTCTAGGGTTTCAATTAAAATCAACAAATAGTTTCCTAAAGACACACAAGATACAGTTAGATTCCATTAACTTTCTACAAAAAGCCCCAACTTTTTCACACATCCAAGAATATGAATCTTTTTTTTTTTTGTATCTGAATCAACACCCACAAACAAATTCCAAATTCCTTTGTGGGTTTGTTCCAATTTCCAACAACAAAACCAAAACCAAAAAAACCCACATTACACATAGCTCAGATTCAACTTCAATCATCAACAAAACTTACAAAAATCAAGAATCTTTTTTGGGGGTTTTCAAACAAAAACAAGAAATTAGTACAAAAAAGAAGAGAAGAGAAGACATCATACATACCTCTGGAATCATCAATGTTTAGAGAGGATTAAATGGGCTTTGCTAATAATAAGTAGGGTTTAAGAGAAATGAATCAATTGCATTTGCATGATGAAGAAGAGAGAAAGAGAGAGAGAGGGTAAAATTGTAAAAAGGGGGAAAGAGACAAAATTAGGGATGAAGGGAAGAACATGAGAGCACGAGAAGGGTGGCAGAGTCTCCCAGAACCATTTTGTATATACGGACCAGTGATGGGCGCGTGGGTTCCAGTCGCTCATTTAAAATTAGATACAACGGTCACAGGGTTCGAGGTAGGTTAAACGACGACGTAAACCTATGTATTATTATTAATTATAAAACATTCTTAAAAATATATATCCTTATTTAATGTGGTTTTAATGGTTTTGTAAAAGAGTGAGTTTTTTTTTTTTTCTTTTTTTGATCTAATAAAAGAGTGAGTTAACATGATATATATTTTTGGTAATATTGACAGTAAGAAAACGCGTGTAACATCATTTATTATGTTATCATAGAAAAATATAAAGTTCTTTTTTTTAAGTCTAAAAAGTATATAAAAGTATTTTCAATGATTTTATGGTTACTTTAAAAATAGAAAAGAAAATATTGATTGTTTATTAAAAAATATATATATTGGTTCCATCGGTTTTTATTTAATTTTAAATATCTCAATATTAATTTTGAAGTTGAAATCCAAAACTCTAAATTTTTATATTTTTTAAATAATGTTATATATATATATATATATATAAAATAAAAGAGTAACCTGATACACGTGTCGCTATCTCGTGAGTCAAAATCTCTTGAACTTGGACACATTTTTCACTTTCATTTCGTTTACACCTATCTAATTGACACGCATCATCTTATCTAATAAATTTCACTAGTTTCTTTTACTTATTCAAAATATAAATATATCAGGATAATTGTTGACATCTCTGTCTATCTATTTATTTTGAATATATATAATCAAGATAATTATTGAGTTTTAACAAAATTATTTTAAGGAATTAATTTTATGTTGACATTGTTTAAGTTAACATTTACATTGCATATAAACTCTTAAAACTGATACGAAATAAGATTATCTATTAAAGTACTTAATAGGTTAAGATGTTTTGCGCCACATCGTGCATGTACGTACGTAGTATATATGTGTGTAGGGTTTTTTTTCTAATTAATCTCTACGTTTTGCCCAAATAAATTCTTTGCGTTATTATTTAAAATAAAGAAATTTTCACAAGAATAAATTTTTGAGGAGGCGTTTGGTTGGGGGTATTGAGAGGTAAGGATAACAATGATAATGAAAACTGTTGTTGTTTTTATATCATATAATAGAATCATTTTTGCTGACCCACTAATTTTTGTTTCTGACCAAATTGGGGGAATGAAAATTTTATTTAGACTTAGCTTTTTCTAATATGTCGTCCTATCTCCTGATGTTAAATGAAATATCTTTTGTATTTTAAGTTGTAAAAACATATTTTTTTAATATAAAACAATTTTTCATTAATTATATTAAATTAAACAAAATAACATCAATACAATACTCATTCTTATTTTCATTCTCCTTAAGTTTTTCATTCTTATCCTTTGAAAGCAACCAAATACTCTCTCAAATTTTATAAATTATTAAAGTTGATGTGAGGAAAGAGGAATGATTGTTTATTCATATTTATCAACAAGATTAGTTTATTATTATTTTGTTAATTTTCTTTTGATATATCCAGGTTGTAAAATTATAAAATATTTTAATAATATAATTAATATTAAAATATATAAATTAGAAAGTTTCTTAGACTGTGTTTGCTATTTTACAAGAATTATAGAGAATTTCTTGCAAAATGCTCTAATAAATTGTTTTTAAGAATTCTAGTGATATGCTACAATATGGTGAAGATTATGAAACTCTTGAGTTTTGAATATATTTAAAATTTTTGAAAAATATTTTTTTCTCATTCTTAGATATATTCGTTATTTTAAACATTTTTTATTTTAAATATTAAACAATTAAGTATATTATTAAAACATATAACATAACTATACTAGTTTATTCTTTCTTCTAAATATCTAAGTTCTAGTTTTTTCATTGATAAAATCTATAAAAAAATCATTCTTTTTTTTTATATTTTTTAAATTTGAAGACTTTCATCATCTTTACAACAATGTTTTAAAAAATATATTGGAGCAATACCTCCTTAATATCTGTTTTGAAAACTTTATTGAAGATACTTTAATTTATTTTCTCCATTTTCTAAATATGGAGAAAACTTTATTCCCTCTCCCCTTTAAATATGGAAAAATCCTTCTTCTCTCACATTTTTTTAGTTTAAAGAATGCTTAAGTTCAAAAAAATTTTGTAGAAAGAAAAAAAAATATTAATTTCTTTATATATTTTTTTAATAATTTTTTAAGCTCTAATATATATTAAGTGCGTAATATATCAATCAATACCGCAATAACTTGAGACATGGAATAGAGAATGAAAAAGTTGTTATCATCAATTCTAATTTTTAAATTTAAAATTATTAAATTGTTGAAGATGCTAAAGGGTTAGAAACATTTCTCTATTTATGTTTTTTAACGTTTTTTCTTTGAACATTTGGTTACATATATATACATTAGATGTTAGATCGAAATTGTAGTTAGTTATATTATAAGTATGATGTTAATTTTAATTTCAATCTTAATTCTTATTTTCCTATTCACATGAACTTTAAATCTTTTTGAGTTGGTTAGCCTTTTTGGTTTATCATTTTTATTTTAGTTCGTCTTAACAAAAATGTTAGTTATATTGTAAAATGACATGCGAAAGTTTTAACCCGACCAACTCAACTCGTATGGTTTGGGGGTTGTAGTTTTTGATTGGATTGAGTTGAGTTGTTCAAATGCCTTCAAATTACCCAATCCGACCCATGTACAACCCTAGCTTTGCTATGGACCTTCAATGTTATTTGTGGGCTTATGAAAACAAGGTGGTCTTATATGAATTCAATACTATACACACACACACACGCAAGTTTGACTATGAACTGAAATTTTATTGCAAACGTGAGAATAATCGAGAACGTGTCACGTAGCATATTCACTTTGAATATTCATGTATTATTCAGAGTGAATAATATAGAATGTTTTGTATTATTCACTATGAATAACACTGAATGTTGTGTTATTCGCTCTAAATAATACATGATTATTCAGAGTGAATATGTCAAGTGACGCGCTCTTAGTTGTCCTCACGTTCACAATGAAAAATAAGTTTTCATTTGAACTCGACCCATATATAAGGGTTCAAATGAAAACTCAAATTTGATTGTGAACATGAGGACGACCAAGAAAGTGTCATACTCGACTCATATTCAGTCTAAATAATACAAAATTTAAACATAGTTCAGACTAAATATTATGCATTATTCAAGGTGAATAATACAGTATTCAGACTGAATAATACATCATTATTATTTACTTTAAATAATGCATAATATTCAGTCTGAATAATCTTGTATTATTAAGACTAAATATGTCCGTCACGTAGCGAGCTTTCTGCTAAATGAGTTTCTATATAATTTTTTTTTTCTTTTTCTATATATATAAGTGCATGTATCTATTGTGTGTGTGTGGAAAATATGGTGTTTTGAAAAGGTTTGGTGAAAGGCACGTGAGAAAGGTAGGGTAAGAAGGTAAGCTTATGGTAAACTACTTGTAGACTTGATTTAGGGAGGAGGTCAAGTTTTGGTATTTGCTACAACAACTACTATAGAGTAGTAGTTGGAGAATACAATATCTTACCTATCTAACCGTTTTTTTTTTCTTTGTTGAAACTCATACATTAAAAATTATACTAATGTATTATCTTTTTTTGTGTTTAAACATATATAATGGAATTATTATATATGATAAATTTCATCTAATTTTGTTTTTTATGGTAGAAGATACAATTTGAAGTGACGATAATTAGTTTTTCTTTTGAACTAATATCGTAACGGTTATTAGATTACGGTACCATGAACACTTCTTGTTTAATCTTGTTAACGGCAATGACTCGGGGAAATAAACTTTTGAGGGTATTAAAATAGATCAAATAAAACACTCAATAACCAATCAAAAGTACTTTGCTTAAAACATGTCATTCAAGATGAAATCTTGCTTCATTTTTATGTTCTAGTTTTGAAGAGTTTGAAGAGTTCGATTAATAGTTCTTTTTTTTTTCAAGTAGAGGAGCATGCAAAAGTCGTTATAGGAGTGAGCTACAAGTAGTTAAGTCTTGAAACTTCCACCATCTACGTTTGTTAAAACCGATGACCATATTCGTCCAGATAAATGGTAATGGTGTGATTAATCATAAAGATGTGATGAACATATTCATCTACATAAATGGTAATGGTGTGATTAAATTATAAGGTGTAAGAAAAAAATATCAAAAAAATCATCTAGTTAATGTTTAAGGAAATCTCCAAAATGCACGCCCTCCATAAAACAAGAAAAATGCTACAAGCACATGACAACTGATTCTTGAAATACCAATCTGAAATTTAAAAATAAAGTATGCGTTCAATATTTTTATTAACACTTGCAATTTAAAAACTTACAAAGTATTAACCATCGATCATCGGACTGTTCTGAACGTTACTAGCCTATACTTTGGACCGCCTTATGGAAGAAGCAAAAAAGTGCAACTTATCAAACGGGTCTCTTAATTGGTCAGATTTCTAATATTAATCATTTTTTTGTTTTTTATTATGAATTGTTATTTTTTAAAGAGTGAAATACATTTTTGGTCCACGTGAATAGCTGCCTTTTGGTTTTCGTCTCTCCCACTAATGGTCCAAAATCGTGTTTCAGAGGGACGGAGTTAGTGAAAGGAACTGATATGGCCTTTGAAATACGATTTTTGGACCACCAGTGTACTTTATGTTTTGGAGGGACGAAAACCTAAATTCAGCTATTCACGAGAGATAAAAATGTAATTTTACTTCTTTTTAATCTATACTACTATATAATGCAGATTTAGTAAAACTCTTAAATACAAGTAATTTAAGCATTTGGTACAAGTCCTTTAAGCTTAATGTCTTAAAATCTCTTAATTACAAGATTTATAGCACATTGTACAAATCACTTCTTAAACCTGGCGTGTTTGTTTTCCCAATGTCCAACTCTTCCTTTTCCCAATCAATCCAGACTTAAATTTAATTCCCAGTTTCAATTTGAATTTCAAAATTCAAAAACTCTCTTTTCACTGTCAAGTCTTTCGTTCGATGATCTCTCCGGTGTCTCGCTCATCTTCTCCATCGTTCTTCCTCCTCATTCCAATCTGGTAACTGTTATTTCTAAGATGTGTTTTTGTTCCTTTTCGTTCGCTTCTATGAACCGTTCTTCACCATTTATTTGTTGTTTTCTCCTACTTCAAGCTCTTATTTGCACTCTAAGCACTCAATGCACTAGGGTACGTTCGATTTGCAGCCTCAAACTCAAGTTTTGTATTAGGTTTCTTCAATCCATTAATCGATTTTGCATTAGGTTTCTTATTTAAATTTTTGTAGTTTTGAAATCGTTTTTGCATTAGGTTTTACGGCCTCAAATCTAATCGACTATGGGTGATTGTTTTGTAGTGTTTCTTCATTCGATTTTGGAGCCTCAATCCTAATGGATTTCCTGAGTTTGGGTTTTGTTTACTCATGTACGTCTTTTGATTTTGTTCTTTATGTAAGAATTTTAGTTACAAGCCGATTTTCTATTTAGGCTGTGCATATTTCTGTTAACGTCTTTTATATTTAATTTTCAACTTCAAATGCTATCCCTGCAAAATTTTAACTGCAAATGCTAATAAATATCATGAATTTATGAGAACATAAAACAAACAGTTTGGTTTTCAAAGATAACATACAGAAACCACTTCAAACCATAAAGCTGGAATCTCATTCCCAAGAACTCAACAGCTGAATATACCAAATTCAAATAGTCCCTGGTTTCTAAAAACATGGTTTTAGGATACACATGTGTTTTATTCATTTTTTGGATTTAAATCCGATGCTACCAAAAGCAATGTAAAAGGTTTTCTTTTTGAATTTTCTAATGGGTTTATCTCAGGATTTCATGTTTCAAATTGATTTCACACTGCTTCATGGTCTTGGGGTTTCACTATCGCAAGTATGTTTTTTATGGTCTTGGGGTTTCACTGTTTTTTGTAGTTTTGAAATCGATTTTGAGTTTGGGTTCTTGACTGTTTTGGTTCTTACCTGAGTAAACTACATTTTTGGTTTTTGATTGTTGTTGATCTTTGAGATATTTGGTTTTTTATATGATTCATTTATATAAATAGAATTAAACCACAACAGAATTAGTTTAAGTAATTAGTTAGATGCATTTGTTATGTCTTTTGCATAATCACATGCTCCATAGGACGTCACATTTTCTGGATAGGGAGTAAATGTTTTCTCTTTTCTGGATATTGACTTGTACAATCTGTTTTCTATTTTTCTCTTTGATGTAAATGCAATTTTGACAGCCGAATGAAATTAATGTGTCTACTATCGAGATGATAGTCACTCTATAAGTATTGATTGGTTAATGTGTGAGAGTGGTAGTACTGGGGATATAAGGTAGATTTATGGTAAAACACAGAAAATTGGTGAATATTTTTAGTTTTTGTGAGCAGAAATTTTCACAATTCAAAATGTTGGCTTTTGTTTTCAACTCTAGACCCATGTGCAACCTTTTGGTTATTTTATGATTCTTTTTGTAGATTGGCTCTACAGTTGGATTAATAATTTATTGATTTGTTAGGTTTTCTAAGAAATGTTTGTGAAGTTTTTATGATTATTTTTTACTTCATTTGCTACATGAAATGATCACAATTGGAGTGTCATTCCAAAAGCAGAATTGAGGAAAGGAAGTAAGCATGAATCATTGTTGAAGTTTAAGCAAGTTTTTACATAAGTTTAGTTATTTCATTGTTTTTATTTATGCAAGTATAGTTGGTAAACATGTGAATTTCATGAGACTTTTAAATGAAATGCAGTTTTACATATGCAACAACAACATGATGTTTGGTAAGGTGGGGTGCAGGCACCATTTTCAAACTAAATTCAGGTATGCAATTCACGAAAGAGATCGATCAATGGCGTCTTGAGTGCGTTTGCTCCGGCTGCCTTTTGGAGGTTATAACTCCTAACTTATCTGATGGGGGTCGCAGTTTTTGGGGCTAAATGTGGGCTTAGATGGGTCGTTTTTCTGTTTTGACGCCTGCAGTGGGAAGATTCTTCGTAATTGTTTTCCTGTGAGTTTTCGGGTTAGCTTTGCGTTTTCGTTTGGGTTTTGTTTAGTGTTTTTTTGTTGTTTTGGCCTGCTGTAAAAGCATAGTTTGGTCTGTGTATTGTTTCGTATAAATTGCTTTCTGCTTCATATAAATTGTTTTTTTGCCTAAGTGAATGTGTATATCTTAACGAGATCATTAATTTGTTCTCCTTTTATAGTCACATTCTTGCATTCATCTATCTGAGTTTTACGTCCCGTCGCATTGTATGGGTACACTACTAGTCATTAATAAATGTGGTAAATTTACATTTATATTTACTCAAATGTAATAACATTTCCTTTTGAAACTAAATAATATTTTATTTGATTATACATGCAAAAGAAAGCTAATCTTCTAATAACTTGTATGAATTATTAGAAAAATGTAACATTTTATCTGTATAATTACATGTGCATATAACTTAGAACTATATAGTATCAATCAACGTTAACTAATCTTGTTTCTTAATTTATTCGAACCAGTGATCCCTATAATTACATATTGTTTTCGATTGATCTAACATCAATCTCTAAAAAATAGTGCTAGTTAGTAATTGCCATTGGTAAATTAATAGTTCTTATTTCTCTTTTCTTTTTTATTTACTTTTAACTTCCTTTAATTTGGTTATAGTAAATAGTAGAGTAAATTACATATTTGGTCCCTGTGGTTTACACATAATTGCACTATTGGTCCCTAAT
>LUCG01244568.1:0-14440 GCA_001633085.1 Carthamus tinctorius
TCAAAGTTATACCTTACGAACACGACCACCGACAACGAAATCACCGAACTCCCGCTGATTTCTGTTCTTCTTCCTCTCTTTCTCGGTCTCTCTCCCTCTTTCTCTCGATCTCTCTTTCTATTTCTTTTCCTCTATTTTTTTTCTCTGGCAAAATAATGACAACCCCAAAGGCTTCCTAACTTTAAATACTTGGGCCAAGCCCATCTCTTAACAATTANTCCAATTAATAACTAATCACAAACGATTAAATAAAGGCAAAAAATTAAACAGTTAAATAAATAAATTAAATAAACAACGTAATAAAAATGGGGCGTTACACCTAGCTACCCTTCTCAATCATTTCCAGATAAAGAATTGCAATTTCAAGCTAACTACAAGAATGTTACGTTTAGGTTTGACTTATTCGTTAAACCATTCCTAAGATTACCTTCAAAATTTTAAGGTTAACTAAATTACAAACACCCAAAAAATTTAATAACAAAAAGTTACACACACGCACATGCACTCATATATATATATATATATATATATAGAGAGAGAGAGAGAGAGAGNCAAACCAATCTCAACGGATAAGAATATCTCGATTATTTATTGACATAAAGTGTGACCATAATGAATAGACTCTTAAAATCTTTGTTAAATATCTGGATCATAATAAATGAAATCTGCAGAAATAGAATCAGGTTCATATGAAAACAGTAACCAAATAAGAGAACAAGAAAACAGTCGAATCCTATGCGATCTTACACTACAATTATGCATAAAGTCACATGGGATTCACGTAATTTTAGCCATGAACTGGCATCGTAAACCACTTCACCTGCTACCCCCTTGCATTGACAGTTAGTATAAAAATCACAATTTTAAAACCTAGGAAAGTATAATGTCAAAGAATTGAGAGAATGAGAAGATGAAGGACCATAAATGTAAAATTTCCAATCATAACGTAATTGAGAGCAGCCTTTTAACCAACATTCACTACACAACAACTACAATCAAACCAATATCATTATCTTCTCGGTGACGGAGAGTGGCCGTCACTCAAACTCATCGCCGGTCGCCGCCATGAGAGCCACCGGCATCTTCTCATCGACGAATCCCAACACATTCATCAAGATCCTAATCCTTTCCTTCTTCTCCCTCTCCCTCTTCTTTGCCGTCAAACACTTTTCATCCTACTCTCCACAACTCCCCCTACCTTTCTCCACCTCCTCCTCCGCCATCACCAACTCCACCACCGCCCTCCACGTCGCATTTAATTCTACCACCACCACTTCCACCACTTCCTTGTATCCGCCACCGAACACACTCTCACCGCCACCGCCGGAAAATGTTGTGGAGAGGACGGGGATTCTGGAC
Source organism: Carthamus tinctorius (assembly GCA_001633085.1). Taxonomy (NCBI): domain Eukaryota; kingdom Viridiplantae; phylum Streptophyta; class Magnoliopsida; order Asterales; family Asteraceae; genus Carthamus; species Carthamus tinctorius. The sequence goes on from LUCG01244568.1 coordinate 1,360, forward strand.
GAGAACGGAGCAATGACGAATGACTTTGTGATTGGGGATTACGACTCCAGTTTGCTTGAGAATGAGGTTGATGAGAGTTTGGTGGAGAGAGGAGGAGAGAGTGATCAGAAGTGGGGGGAAATTGAGAAATTTAGGGTTTGTGATGAGAGTAGGAGAGAGTATATACCTTGTTTGGATAATGTAGATGTGGTTTCTAGGTTAAATTCAACGGAAAAGGGGGAGAATTATGAAAGGCATTGCCCAGAAAAAGGAAAAGAATTGGATTGTTTGGTGCCCAATCCCAAGGGATACAAGAACCACATTCCATGGCCCAAAAGTCGAGATGAGGTATACTTGTTTACATTTCCTTAGAGTTGTCTCCAACAAATTCTTCAAAATGGAGGTTTTGATCTATTTTTTTCCCTCTCAGATTCTCCAAAATAGGAGAGAAAATTGGGAGAAATGATTGCTTAGTAAAGAGAAAGGTTTTTCATAGTATTCCCACTAACAATTTGTTTATTTGCAAAAGAAGAAATCATATTGATTGAGTTCCAAATTGGAATTACACTTGAGTGAGGCAAGATGTCTTGCCATGATTGCAATGAAAGCTACCCAATATGATGTGAAGAAAACCTATTGTAGTTGTTAATTAAATCAAAGAAACCATTAAAATCCTACTGAACTTGAGCCTTGAACATGAAACGCTAAGATTGATAACTTTAAAACTTGGCTTGGACCTAAAACTTCTCCCCTTGAAAACCAACTTGGTACTGAAACTTGAGAACCAAAATGCTACTGATAAGAATGACCCAGAATACCTTACTACAATAACAAGATACCTTACCAAGAAATTGAACCTACTTATATAATTCTTGTTTTGATTTGCATGATTTAGTTGGTTAGATACTGCAGTGCTGAAACTGATGATATTTGGATTGTCTTACTTTAAATGAGCTTGAGTAGATATTAATTTGTATTAATTTCCCAATTGGTATTTTTTTCTTTACAAAGTGTTGTTCATTTAAAGAACTCTTTTTAGAAGTGACATGTTGAAGATCAATGGTTAGGTGATAAAATCAAAGCTGGAAAGAAAAAAAAGTCAAAGTCATTTAGGGCTAGTTAGTTAGTAATTATTTAACTTTTTTGTTCAAAAGTTTTCTGTTTGTCATGCTGTTTACTGGAGGCAAAATGGTTTATTCAAGTTTTTATATTTTTTTTTCTGTTCTGGGAGCATATTACCGAGTAGTAGAGTAAATGGAGCACTTTTTGAAGTAAAGGAGAAAAAAAACTTTCTATCTGTCATGTTTGTGTAACTCTTCCCTTTCTCTGGATTTCTTACTGTAATTCTCACCCTTGATGCATCATTCCCTTAAATTGATGAGGCTTGGACAACACCAGCTCACAACAACTTGTACTCCATGGACGAAAAATGGAAGTAAATTTATATAAGGGTGTTGGACAAGGCAATTGTGTGGATGGAGCTTGATCATGAACGAAAAAGCAGTCAAGTACATGCCTTCGATGCAACTGCTACCATAATAGAGTCCCAAAGTAGCAAATTACTCATACGTTCAGTCAAATCAGGACAATCTGGAAAGTTTGACACTTGGTTCAATTAAGTCGCCCATTTGGTGCAAGAGAACACTTGCATAGGGGATGATCTGGTCAAGTTGAATCAACTTTGCAGGAAATGTGTTAAGGCAGAATTCCAAAGGTGAGCAGAACATGAAACTAACTTGGTTCTTACCGTCACTCCAACCTTTCAATTTCCATGTTTCCAGGGTGTAGATCTTAGGGGGTAGCTAAGAAAAGTGAACATGTTCTTCAAGCTCTAATCTGTTTTGTACTTTGTCGTGTTGTGCTTGGAAGGCTAAACAACATTATGGTACCAAACTTATATAATTGACAAGTTCAGAATGGGATGGATCTACTTACTCACAATTGTGTTTATTAGATTTGGTACTAATGATGGGGAGGGGCCTATAACCTAATTGAGAAACCCTCAAACAACCGAGTGCTATTACCGAATATTTGGAGAATCTTGAAGCTTTACTTAAAATATTAGCTATGGTGCCTCAGGGTTGCTGCATAGTGTTTTGTGAACGTTTGTATCTAGGTTAAGAGATGAAATAAGATTAGAGTAGCTACTTTGATTAAGGCTGTAGAGTTATCCAGAGGAGAGGAGTTAGTGGTAGTACTCTAATCGAGATAGGAGATTAAACTAAGGTATAAGTGGGTATAAGGGTGGTAGTACCCCCTACCACAATAGCAAAAAGCCTATCTCAATAGTTAAACGAATCATTCTTGGAAGTAAATTCTGCTTCAAACTGTCACGCTTAGGGTCGTTGTTTTGGGTACCTTGACCAAAGCAACCCCATTTACTAATTTCTATCGAAATGCCTCAGAGGAGCAAACTTGGGCTGTATTTCTACTACTGGAAGAAGTATTTCAAAGGCCATGTCTGCAATAAGTCAATGCTCTACATGATGACCGGTGAAGAAAATGAACAAATTGTGCAGTTGCTAGTTGTGAGGATGAAAATAGAACTATTGGAACAAAGTATGTGGAAGAGGAGAAATGTTAGTTCTTTCTTCAAATGCCAGTTAGGCCACATCACCCGAAGGACAAAAGGTTATTTTTAAAACCATTAGTTACTATATATACTCAGACAGTGAGTCATCATTTAACTCGTTGGACACTTGCAAGGAAAAAATCAATGGGTTGTCATGTACATTATGCCAAGCCTATGATAATATTACCACTGGGGAAGCATCAGTTGGTAACCAAGTTTGTGCGATATTTGGATGAAAAAATCATGGTAAAAAATTCATTTAGGGACATTAGACTCTTTGGACTACTCTTTTGATTTGGTGGCTGTTGCATGGTTCTAGAATTTATAGTGGCCTCAGACCTGAGGTCCATTACAAAACCTAAACAAAGAAGGTGAACTTACAATGGTTAAGGGAAGAGTTAACATTGTGATGACAGATACCCATGGCGATTTCAAGAAATATGTAATGGAAAAAGTATAGGCGATTTCAAGAAAGAAAGGCTGCCACCACAGCGATATCAGAGCATAGAATACCTCTTAAGGTAGGTTTTAAACCAATTAATTTGAGGCCTTTTAGTATATCAACTTACAACTGACCATTTATACTAGTTAAAAAAGATGGTACCTGGACTCTTGGAGAATGTGTGTGCACTACATTGAATAGAACAAAGGTACAGTGAAAAATAAACATCTCATACCCATCATCAATGTGGTGCTGGACATGGAGCTCAAATGTTCACTAAATTGGAGTTGCGCAATGGCTATCATCAAATTCCTATGGTGGAAGGAGAGGAGGATATCACAGTGTTCTTGAATTCAAGCCTCTTGAGTTAATTAGCATAGTAGCTACATGTGGAGCACTAATAGATTCATTAAATGAGCCATACTAAATCTTTTTAGTAATTTTCTGAAACGTATTGTTGTACAGCTGTAATGAGAAATTGAGAATGGGAGTATGCTTCACCTAGTCTAATTTTGGAGCTATTACTCATGAACCAATTATATGATTACTTGTCAAATATACATTTGGGAAAGTAGTTTGGAATACGATATCAAGGGAAGGAGTTGTTGATCAAGGTAAACTCAAGGGAATGTTGCAATGGCTGCAAGTCTGCAACTTGTGAGTGTGATTGTCGAGGGCCTAATGCAGTTCCTTAGGTTCATTGGCATGCAAGGTTGTGGGTTATTAGTCGGCAGCTGACTTAGCTGCTTGAGGAAGGCCAATTTAAGGAGAGCAGTTGCTGAGGAGGCTTTTGTGAATCTCAAACAGGAGCTGTTCTATTGCAGCAAGAGCTTCCAATAGCATATTTAGCAAGTTGCTGGGAAAGTAAAGCATCTTCCCTTACGATGATGGAAAGGAGAACTTAGCCATTGGTACGTTATCATGCATCTGCAAGGAGAATGGAGAGGTTTGGGTTTTATCTTTGTGTGTACTTTTTTAGTTCATGGAAACCGGTAGAGATATAAGGACGATGAAATAGGTTTTAGTAGAGGCTTTGAGTACAACTTCTGGTCCTTTGGAGATGTACATCCGAAATGGGTTGTCGATGAATAGAAGAAAGGTGACTCTTTGAGCCATAGGAACTGAAGGATGTTGGTATTCAAGGAGTTGCATAGTTCTGGTGTAGGTGGCCATTTTTGGGTGGGCAAAATACTTATGTAAAGTGGCTGACTTCTTATTCCGCAAGCAAGAGAGCTGATATTAATAGAATGCTAGAACATGGGGTTTCTCAACAATGTATAGATGAAAGTGTGGCTACACCTGTCTATTTGTATCCCTTGCCAATTCGCATGCTAGTTAGCAGATATGTGCAGATGGACTTTATTGATGGTTTACCAAGGTCCATGTCGAAGGACGCCATAATGGTAGTAGTTGATCGCTTATCCAAGTATGCTCACAATGTATGGGATAGTCACCCTTCTTCAGTTGCATAGACTGATAAAGTTTACTTCAATCACATTGTAGAACTACATGGAGACAGAATTCCTAGCTTGATTGTGGGTGATTGCATTTTGAAGGGAATTATTTCATGTAGTGGGTTAGCTGGCTTTCAGTATGCAAACCATATGCATTGTTCTTGAGGCATTTATGGCTTACAGCGAGTGAGAAGCCACATTCATGGGATAAATGGTTTATCTCTAGCAAATTTTTATTATAAGACTATAAGTATAACTCATCTACCCACCGGTTCATTGGTATGATTCTGTTTCAGGTGCTTCATCGATATGCACCAATACTTGCCCTTCATTTGGAAGACTTGAAACAATGGTGAAGAATCAATTGAGGCATCTTGCAAGTTTGGTCCAAATCTTTAAAGATGACAAGCCCAAAAGTTATTGAATAATACAAGGATTTACACCGTACAGAGAGGTCTTTCAGATCCAGGGGACTGACTAGGTGTTCTTGAGTACAGCATTAAGGACTTTCATTGCTTCACAGTAAGTCAAATTGCCCCAGCATTATGACCCCTACATGAATCAACAGAAAATTGGTGCCATATCTTACAAAGTGGAACTGCCTAACACCACCACACCCTATTTTTCATGCCTTGCCATCTACTGTGCTACCTAGTTTGGGTCCTCACCATGAGTTTTTCATAGAATCTGTGACAACTATGGACAAGCAAATGGTCAAATGTAAAAATGACTTTGCACCAGTACTTGTTCAATGTATAAAAGCAACGTGGGAAGATTGGAGTTCAAGAAGTCCAGATTCTTGGCTTTGATCCTTGCGGACAAGGAAGCCTTGATGGGAAAGAGTGTTGCATGTTAAAAGGGCTAGGTTATAAAAATCAAAAGGATTAAACTCATAGTTGGAGAGAAAGCTGTTGAGTTCTAAATGGTACTAAACACAGTCAATGATAGCTGATTAATTAATTAGTAACTGGCTGTTGTTTTGCATTTTGAAGTTTTCTATTTGCCATGTTGTATAGTGGAGGCATAAGCAACTGGCGCATATCATTTTGTGGGAGAGCATATTACCATGTACAGGGTAAAAGGAGTACTATCTGGAGTGATATTAAGGAACAAAATCCTGTCTCTCTGTCTTTGTTCTCTCCTTGAATTTCTTCTACAACTCTTGCCATTTATGTGTCATTTCTTGTAATCTAGTATAGGGGTGAGCAACGAGTCCCAAATCCCGATACTGAACCGGTACCGTACCGTTCCCGGACCGATTCATGTATATCGGTACGGTAATCGGTTCCATGTTTTTCCTATATTCAGTATTCAGTAATACTGGTACCGGGTCCCCTCTAATTACCTAAAATGCCGACCACTACTGAAAATCGAAAAAACACCATTTTTTTCAAAAATCCCAAATCCATTCCAAATCAAACGGTTCATTACCAGCAAAGGGTTGATGATACCAACTGTAAACCTTTAAAAAAATCAATTTCTTGCAATTAATCAACCCCTTCAATATCTAACTTCAACAAATCAAAGTTTGAAAGTTGTAAAATGTAAAATCAAGACTAATAGGGTACTAGTACCGAAATACCGTTACTGGTACCGAACTGGTACCGTACACTTCTAATCGGTCCGGTATTCGGTATTAAGTTTTCTACATTTTCGGTATCGGGAATTTTCGGTACGGTACGGGTTCGGTACAGTACTAGTCCCATGCTCACCCCTAATCTAGTATATCCATTGTGACTTGGAGAAGTATCAATTCACAACATGAAAACAAGTCCTAGTCATTGCAAGTTCTTTCAGCTTTGTTTTTGCTGTAACAATAACGTCAGTCTGTTATGATTATTTGTGTGTATATCAGTATATGGAATAGTGACTATACTTGGTTTTCTGATCAATTAAGTGCTATAAAGAAAGTCAATTGACATGGATGTGTGTCAAAGCTTAGAACTGGAAGTGCCAAAAATGAGAATAAACCCCTCCTCCTGTGGCACCTGGCATTTTCTTTGAGAAGTTCATTGATCACCAGCTTTATTAATGTTCTTATATCTTCTCTTAAGCATATCTTTCAAACATGAGGTCACTATTCTTTATGCACTCTCCATGTAAACTAGGAATGCATTGTTGGAGGCTTGGAGCTATTATGCATATTCTTGAGAGCATCCTTAAGCAAATGGGTGCTGCTTTATGAAGATATGACCTGTTCATTTAAGTGCTCTCTGTACATATGATCTGCCTAGGAGATAATTAGATATTTGCTTCCGATGTTTGTTACTAATGACTGAAATGTAATACAGGTATGGTATGATAATGTACCTCATACACGTTTGGTTGAAGATAAAGGAGGGCAAAACTGGATATCAAGAAACAAAGACAAGTTTATATTTCCAGGAGGTGGAACACAGTTTATACATGGTGCAAATCAGTACTTGGATCAGATTTCTAAGGTTTTCTATTTTCACATTATCGTAGATTATACATTTGGTATGCACAACTCTAATTCCATCTTTTTACCAAGCGTGCAGATGGTTCCTGATATTGCATTTGGTCAACATGTCCGAGTTGCCCTGGATATTGGTTGCGGTGTAGCAAGTTTTGGTGCCTTTCTACTGGATCGCAATGTGACTACTCTATCTATAGCACCAAAGGACGTTCATGAGAATCAGATTCAATTTGCTCTAGAGCGCGGTGTGCCTGCCATGGTGGCAGCATTTGCAACATACCGTCTACTGTATCCAAGCCAAGCATTTGATTTAGTACACTGTTCAAGATGTAGAATAAATTGGACTCGTGATGGTATGCCTCTTCCTTCATGTTTGTTTACATGATAAATATGTGTATCAAACATATTTACATGATTTTTTTCCCTTTAATGTACATTATTTTTTAATAGATTTATAAACATGTAGATAATTAGTACAGAGGTTGAGTTCGTTTTGCTTCTTCATACTTGTGTTTAGATGCATTATGAACTCAGTTCTTGAGGAGATGTCTTTCTTTGAGCTGCAGATCTATAACTTGTGCTAGAATAACATGGGTGTTTATGCATGGCTCTTTCGCTGGTATTAATTGGGGTTTACCTTTTGTTGGTCTGTGTTTAAGATGGAATTTTGCTTCTGGAGGTGAACAGGATGCTAAGGGCTGGAGGATACTTTGTCTGGGCGGCACAACCTGTTTATAAACATGAAGATAAGCTTGAACAACAATGGAAAGGTGATATGTATGTATAAAAACTGAGTCAGATTTGCATTGGATCCACTGATAATTTGATCTGGCCCATGAGCCAACTAAATGGATTGTGATAGTTTGTCATCTGCATGACCCAACTAACTTAAATAGACGGATAATGACCCAGATTGACCCATTTTTTTGTTTTCTTAACGTTACACAATCCCCCTTCCCGACACCCATCTCCTATCGCCGATCCATCTATGCCCCCTCCCCCTTTCACCTACTCCACAATCTCCTATCTGCTTGCTCTCCCTCATCCATTTTTTCTAATAAAATGTACATATATTTTGTTTGTTTGTTTTATTTTTTTTATTTCTTGTAGATGATTATTTTCTTTAAACGATGATTCTTTATAAATGATAATTTTTTAAAACTTTTGACCATACAAATACATATGTAAAAGAAGATGTCGTCACATAAAATGTCTTAAAAGTTTGTTATCATAAAATTACTCATCTGTTAGAAATTTGTTCTTCTTAAAACAGTCATACTTAGGCCATGAGTACCACAAAACTATCTGGTTTCATGGTTTCACTGCCACATCAGTACCACATCAGCTTTCCACTCTCCTACCGTCAAACCATCATCAACCTTTCAAATCCCGTAACACAACCTTTCATACCCTCTACATCTTTTTAATTATTTTATATATAAATAAGGAGAGAGAGAGAGCGAAAGCTTGCTGTTTGGGGAAACCGCCGACGAAACCGTCGGATTCCAAAAGCTCGTTCCACGTCTTTCCTTGCCGATTCTTATGCTTTCTTGAACTTCATTCGCTTCGGGTCTCTTGGAAATGAAAATGCTTTCAAAGAAGAAAGATGAGCTTATTTTCAATTGACATATTTATATAAATATTATTCTTTTAATTATTGTTAATTTAGTCTCTTAACTAAGATCATAGTCTTTCATGGTAGTTGCATATTCTATGCTATGTACCAACACCATTTGACTTTCTTCGTGCACACATACACACATAGTTAAGAGGTTGTTTTATATGTTTTATTACATTTATTTCAATGTCTTACGTCTTATTTGAGCTTTTATCTTATTTTTGGGTTGTCTGTGTTCGATTTCCATCGGGAATCGCCTTTTCTCGACTGTGTCGGAAACTTTGGTTCCCGACCCCATCGGAAACCTGCTTCCCGATCGGAAACCTTGTTTTTGGTCCGAAAATCACACTTCCCGATCCCGGCGTATCACACGCGGGCTTGAGCCTGCCATCCTGCCGATCAACCCGCCATGAGCCCATGGCGTGGTACGCATGGCCTTATAAAATATTGACATCATAAAAACGGATCAAACTTTGGGGCAGGGAAGGAATGTATAGATCGAGATAAATGAGTAATAAATGATGATGTAGGTATTTAATATCATAAAAATGTATATTTACTACTTAATAGATCTATCCAGATGGATCACTTATCGACCTAAACTCCTAAAGTAGTAATCTGCCTAAATAAATGGGTCGAGATCGTTGGATCAAATTTTTTTATCTGCAGAATACATAGAATTGGATCAGATCTAGATCTTGACCCAAACTATTGATAGGCCTATAATAATATACGCAATATGTTTATTATGAAATTTGGTAGCCTATATCCTGCACTCTACATATGTGTTTACATGGATATAGTTTGCCGAGCATCTATACACAAAAATGCTTTTCTAGCAAGTCTTGTCACAATTTCCACGCCCTTATATCATTTATTTGTCCTTTTCTGCGTTTCAATGATTTTCTGCTTCATCTCATCATCTTTGAATGTACCTAAGTACAGAAATGGAGGATCTTACTGGACGCATATGTTGGGAACTCGTAGCAAAGGAAGGATATATCGCCATATGGCGCAAGCCTCTCAATAACACATGCTACCTAGGCCGTAATCTAGGTGTACAACCTCCAGTATGTGATGCCAATGATGACCCCGATAATGTTTGGTATGTCATGGTCTACTCTTTTCATTTTGTAACAATTTTTATCGTATCTTTCGTAACCCAAAGCAACTTATATGGTAACAACTAGCGTTTATATACTATTGCTGCACCCCAAAATCATTTTGATAATCTGTTACATCCAATTAATCATTCTTAATTAAGTAACATTTAACATCAGCAGAAGCTTCTTAGTAGGATCTTTTTGCAATATGTCTTGGTGAGATAGAAAAGAGTGTTTAAGCAATAAGGAGTACACAGATATGTTAAGTTCATAGTTGCAGAAAGAATAATCACTTTGGTTCAGAAACTACTAAAACTTCTGAAATTATCCTCAGCCTGGTTTATAAGCAAAGATTTGAGAGAGATTTGTCGAGTATGAGGGGTGAGGTTGCACATACTTGGACACACACACACACACACACACACACATATATATATAGGGGCAGGTTCAAACGAGAAGCTAAACGTTTTGCAAGAGGGTGAGAAGTCTCAATATCGTATATGGTTACACATGATACACAAGCTTACTCATATATGATTAAGCACACCCAAAGGAATGTATATGATTTTGAGAAACTTAAATGCTTTGTATTAGTGAGAAATAGATAATAAAATAAGGATTTTGTTGTGTCATAACTTCAATGCTGTAGGTATGTCCCGTTGAAGGCATGCATCACACAATTACCCGAGAATGGTTATGGAGCTAATGTTACAACGTGGCCCTTACGCCTTCATCATCCGCCAGACCGGCTTCATAGTATAGAGATGGACGCCATCTTGTCAAGGAATGATATATACAAGGCGGAGTCAAAATATTGGAAAGATATAACATTTAGCTATGTAAATGTTTTCCGTTGGAGGACAATCAATGTACGAAACGTTATGGACATGAGGGCAAGATATGGAGGGTATTATCATATTTCCATACTTGTAGCATTTTTCACATTCTCTAATAGTCAGTCAAGTACTCTTTTTGGTAATTTTCTGATATTTAGTTATGTAAATGTTTGTTTATGATTACAGATTTGCAGCAGCATTACACGATCATGGGGTTGATTGCTGGGTTATGAACGTTGTTCCTGTCAGTGGTACAAATACGTTGCCTGTAATTTACGACCGTGGACTCATAGGTGTCGTACATGACTGGTATGAGCTACCTACCTACCTTTGTTCTTAGTAGCCTTGTTGTCTACTTTAGAAGTTTCCTCGAACCTAAGCTCTATGCTGAGTTGAATCAAAATATTAATCATGATTTTTTTTACCTAAATGGGAATACAACATTTAGATGCTTAAAAACCTTATACATTGTAAATGATAGAGAGTCTTCATGGAAACAACCACGTTTGCAATATACATCCCACCCTTCCCATATCCTACCTTGGTGTGGATATTCTAGGTTTGATTATTGTAAATGATTGATACTAGAGCTTTTGGAATAACCATGGTCTCTGGGGGAGAAAAAGTGCATTAACGATGAGAAAACACGAAAGCGAAGGGGGAAAATATGGGTTGGTTGTAGCGGTGTCTAGGGATAAAAAGACTTGTAGTATCTAAGGCTAATATTCCTCCTCCCGTTTTTTCAGGTGTGAGCCATTTGATACGTACCCTAGGACTTATGACATATTGAATGCTGCTGGTCTCTTCTCCATAGAGCAGAAAAGGTAAAATGTGACCTTTTCTTTTCTCTTCTTTTGCACCAATTTTTAAACCTGCATAATATTTTGGATATCTGTGTGGGATTTATTGGGTTCAGTTTTATTCCGTCTGAATTCCTAGTATTTAAGGAAAGAACCATGTAATTATTGATTCTAAGATGAAAAAGTGTTTTTGTTTTTGTATTGATGCATGCAGGTGTAATATCTCTAGCATCATGCTTGAGATGAATCGAATATTACGGCCAAATGGGCATGTCTATATTCGTGATGTTAATGCCATCATCTATAAACTTGAAGAAATCGCAAAGGCCATGGGATGGATCACACACGTCTTTGACAATGGGGAGGGACCAAATGCTGGTGCCAAGCTTTTGACATGCGAGAAACGTATGTAACTTCGGTCACCTATTTTTTCATAAGAAAAGAAAGAAAGATAGAAAGAAAGAAACAAAGGAAGGTGGAGGTGTATATTGAATAACTGTATGTATACATACTAGTAAGTTAAATCAGAGGAAAAGTTAATTGGTTGATGATAAAGGCATAGCTGTTATATACATGGAAATTTCTGTTTTGTATTTATATGAGATCACTAGTCTGAAAGTTGGTTTTGGAAGAAGTTGATGGATAATGTCTGAAATTGGTGACCCTTTTAATGGTTGACATGTTTTTGGAGAAATGGTTAAGGTCTACGTTGTTGGTCATCTTAAAATCCGACCATCCTTGTTCTCTGTGTGGGTAACCGTTCGTTACCCTTTTAGTAAAAAAATATAAAATAAGAATAAAATTCACCGTTGGTCTAACATTTGTTAGTTTCAATGGCTATGTTCCTAAACTTAGAAAACTTGGATTTGGTCCCTTGTGTTTGTAATTTCATAACGGTCTTGGTCCCTTTTTCTTAAAAGCCTTTAGCTTGTTTCGTTAAGTCAATTAACACAGGGGTGCTTTTGTCATATTAAATATTTTTTGATGACTCAAATACCCCTGATATAACCGGGTTATGAACTTAATAGAAAAAATGTTTAAAATGCCTAAAAGACTCTTCATTTATCTAAGTTAACGGAAAATTTTCATGGTCGTTAGGAGGAGGGACCGAAAACATTATGAAATGACAAACAAGAGAGACCAAATACGAGTGTTCGGAGGTTAGGGACGATATCCATAAAAATTGACAAATGTTAGGGACCAAGATTGAAGTTTACTCTAAAAACTGTGAAGTTACATTCGCAATATTTTACCGTGAAGTTTTAAAACCAAATGTCCTTTTACATTTATATTCACCTAATGAATACAAAACCAAATGTCCTTTTACATTTAAATTCACCTAATGAATACAAACAAATGTATATTTACATTTAAATTCATCTAATGAATCTTCACATCATCGTCCACTTCAACCTTCAAGAGCACATAATGAACCTTCAAGAACACATGATGAACCTTAAAAAACACAACTTCAAAAACTCTATTTTTCTAGAATGATTTCCTAAAATCTTCATAAAAAATGTTAAAATTCAGATATGTTGCTCAAATTAAAATTACAAACAACTTTTATAAAGCAACAATCTCCAAATTTGAATCAAACTAACCTAATTTTGAAAAAATCTCAAAGATCCTAGAAATTGGGTTTTTTAGTTAAAAAGAGAAATTACCAGATCTGGACGTCGTCGTCATTGGTGACGGTCGCGGTGGTGGCGATGGTGGTGGTGAGGTCGGTGACGGTGGTGAGTTGGTGACAGATCTAGATGTCGGTGACGGTGGTGAGGTCGCCGAAATTTGCAGCAACGGTGGTAGACGTGGTGGTGGTGGCGGTGGCGGTGGTGAA
>LUCG01244701.1:0-16719 GCA_001633085.1 Carthamus tinctorius
TGATCTCCACCGCCGCCCACCTCTACCATCGTCACCACCGATCTCTATCCCCTCGCAAACACCTCCGGCCGCCGTCCCAACTGCTGGTAACCGGTTGATGACCGATTGAGCAGGTCATCGTATACACAAAAGACTCAAGAATAATGTTTGATATATACAAAAGGAACTTTTTTAGGTTGATACACACAATAGTATATTGGAGATAGTTTANTCTTTTCTTTAATGTTATGGAAGCATCCTAAAGTTTAGTTGATATACATTTTGTATCCCTAAAAAGAAAATATACTTACGAAAATAAGTTGAATAAATGCACAAGACTATGGACTCCGCTCATAGCTTAATAGGTTTGGTCTTTGTTAAATATCAAGCTCTACACGTGTAATGTCATATCCCTTAATACACTTTTGTCCAAAATTGTACACTTTGTCATGCACTATAAATACAAATTGTTGTTTAAGAAAATCCATACAACACATTTAATCTCTTTACACTTGTTCTTTGAAAAGCATTTGTTGATCTAAACATCAAAATATATTATCGAGGCTTTGGTGAGAAGGGTAAGAAGAGATTTCGATTCTTGAATCAGTACTAATTAAAGGGGCGTTTGGAATTGCTTATCTAAGGTGCTTATTGATTTATTTCATTGTGATAACAGTAATAAGTATTTTTTAGTGTTTGAATGGAAAAAAAAAATTGTTTATACCTTTTTTGGTGAAGGAGATACGAGTTTTTGAAAAGTCATTTCACTTAAACTTATTAACTTATTTGAAACAACTTATCAGTTTTTTAGTTATTTTACATATATAAGCAATTCCAAACATTCCCTACAAAACAACTTATCAACTTATTATAGTTTGGTACCCTCATAAGCTAATTTAAACACTTTCTATAAAATTCTATTTTGATACCATATAAGTTGATAAACAATTTTACAAAAAAGCATAAACTGTTTTAAATAAGCAAATCCCAAACACCCCTAAAGATCAACACTAACGAAATGCAACGCGATGTACTAGATCAATTCCCATGAGGTGCATGGGGTGGGTGATGCAGTTTTACTTTTCCTCACATGATTCTTGGTCTATCATTGAGAATCAATACTTGATGCAGTTTTAAATTTTAATGATCAATGATATGAAACTCTTTTCTGTAGATTTGTCCATATCTCGATATCAATGACCTGCTACGGAATTTGGTATCTTCCATGCATTACTAAGAGCAGTCTTTAATGGACGTTCTTATAAGAACCTCATTTTTTGCATTTTTTTATTGTCACCTTTCTTCCACCTCATAAAAACAAGAACTCGTATAAAATGTCACAATGATAGTTCTTATAAGAACGTCTTTTTGTGGGTCCCATATATTTTTTAAACTTCAACAATTATTATTATAAATATATAGGAAGAAAAAAAAACTAGTAGTATGTCATTTCATACCAAAAAATCAAGGTAAGAACTAAGAACCAAGTTGAGAAAACCTGGAGAAGTTTGGATTCTTATAAAAATTCTCGGGAATGATAGTTTCTATAAGCTACAACACTTTTTGCTTATAAAATTTTTTGCCACTAGAGATATTCTAAGTGCATTTCGACTTATCGATTTTTTCTTCATGCATATCGACATTGATATATAGATACTTTTTGAAAAATTTAACATATGAATTTGATTTGATTCTAACGTTTTAGTGATTCTTAGCTTTGCCGAAAGTGGTTGATATGGTATGATCTAAATATAATTTTCATTTTTATTATTTCAATAATAGGGTCAGATTCAAATGTGAACTCATCTTTTATTGTGAACATGAGGACCACTAGTATCGCGCTACGTGACAATATTCATTTTAATGAATAAAGCTTTTATTCAATCTGTATAAAACTTAGGCACCGATTCAGACTGCCACATGGTACGATTTTGTTGGTCTTTACGTTCATAATGAAAGATAAGTTCACGTTTGCCACTTTCCGCTTCAATAATATCCACCGAATCACAATTATTGTTTTGGTTGATTGAAAAGATGTAAAAAGCAGGCTGTAGGACGTCATGGTCCTTTCGAATATTATTTCCCCATTAATGCTATTTCTTCTTTAATTTATTACTTGTTTTTATTTTAATTTATAACTTTTAAAAATTGATCAAAAATAGTTAATTTTTATATTTAATTCATTTTATAATTACTTTTTTAATTGACTTGCAATTTTAGCCAAATTTTATATAAATACATAAATCATTTAAGCAAACTCTGTTTTTAGTGTTTTTTTTACTTAAAAAAAACTTTACAGAATTTGCATAACTCATTTAGGTAAGTATTTATATTTGCGTAAGAATGACTTCCGTAAAAAGTTTTTTTTTTTAATATGAAAATAGGTTTTAAGTAATTTGTGTAAACTATAATTAAAATAAGAATTTGGCTTTAAAAAGTAGCTAAGAAGTGAATTTTGGTTAGAAGATTAATTATTTCGGGCCGATTTCTTAAAAGTAGTTGTAAAAGGTGAAGGTAAATACCTTATGGTAGTTTACATTACGCTTATTCGGTAAGTGCTTACCGTTAATAATCACCACCTTCACTTAACTTATTGGATAAATTTTTAGTCCATTAAAATGGCGCCGTATGCAACAAATTATATGGTAAGTGCTTACCGGATAAGAGTCATAACTCTCACTTACTACGTAAAACTCTCAATCCTGTCTTCCAGTGCTATGGCGGATTGGTTATCGCTCGGGGGGTTCATAGCGCCCTAACCGAGTTCGAGCGTTCCCGTACACATGCCTGGGGACATTTAAGTGGGGCCATGTTTAGCCCCCAAAATTGCCGGGGATTAGTCGGGCTTTGGCCCGGACTCCCTTCCAAAAAACAAAAGACTCTCAATCCTTGTTATTGGTCTTAACGGATAAGATTCATAATTTTTATCATGTTTATCTGATACAGTAAAGTGAGCTGATGATAGCTTACCGGATAAGCATTACGTAAATGACCCCTTTTGCGTGTATGCGACCATTTGTGATAGTGTACTTTATTTGCTTGATCTAAAAATCATTTTCCACTGTTCATTTTTCACGTTCATATCATCATATGTATGATATGCTCTATTTTCAGATATTTAATAAAATGTGATTGTGACTTATATGAGCATCTCATTTTCATACACAAATATGAGACCAAGTTTTTAAATTTTATTGAAAGGCGTAGCGGCATCGAACCAACGAACGACTACCACGAACACATTCACGTGCACCTTCTCAGCGGTATCGGGCATCCACGAGCAACCCACTAATCCGCCATTGTCCCGGCCTAACTTACATTGGACCTAGAGGCCAACCATAGTCTTTTGACTGGGCTGCCCAGTCTATGACCGGACCAGCCCAAGGACTGGGTACTTCTCATGTGCCCTCAAATTGACTATCCTTGGGATCGAACCCAAGTAGACTGAGATCTCATCCACAGCCTCCTGAATGATACCGTCCTTAGGAAGACTAACTGAGCTAGACATAATTTGTGAGAACTAAGTTTTTATGAAGATTTTTTTTCTTCTTAATTTCTTATTTAAAATAAATAAAACCAAAACATTGTTTGATTGGGTTCCTATTTTAATGATATTATTTTTCAATACCTAATTATTAGTGATATTTATAAAACTTGACGTATTTAGTAGGCATTTTTCAAAATCTGACCTTTGTAGATAAATGTTTTTTTCAATGTATAATCCTTTTGAAATGTTGTATTTCGAATTAAAAACGAAAAGATTATCTATTTAAATGTGTCTTGTTCTTTTTGACAACAAGTACCATAACCCTCTGAACCCTGATGTCACCTCAATGTTATATTAGCTATTTTTTTTCCTATCCCCGTTACCCTAAAGTGGAGTATCACACTACCCTAAACTAACTCAATCTTTTTTATTTTATTTTAATATATATGTATAAGAGAGAGAGGGAAAGAGGGCCGGTGTGCTCAGGTTTGGAAACCCGAAAGGGTACCCGTGCAGTCTCACCCGCATCATCCGTACCGCTACCCTGCCCTCACCCGGCAAGCCAGAAGGCCATACCTGCTCGAAAGCCGCGGGCGCTACGCATGGCCTAAAGTTCATCATTAACAGTTGTGTTTTTGGTTAATATTGATTATAGAAAACAAAAAAACAAGTATGAAGACACCTAATCTTACAAAAAACCTATACCTCACCCAACAAGAATCATCCAACATAAAGATGATTTTCTTAGGAGAGGCTAATTGCACCCTGTAATTGCTAATTACACATCTACTTTCCTCACACACATCAATATCACATTCTATTTTTTTACATTTCCAATACATAAAATGACTTGATTCTAACATTCATAAGGCCATGCGTACCCGAACGCTCTCATCCCTCCCAACCCCACTGCCACATCAGTTTTTCCATAACTCCACAATAAGCCCTCTAGATCTCTCTCTGGTTAGTACCCAAACCTTTCCAGCCCTCTCACTTTTTAATTATTTAATTAATTAAAACACACACCACACACATACACAACAGCGGTTATGAGGGGTATGGCCACACCTCTATGCTTGCAGCCCGCCGAGCCCGCCGGTGGCGTACCGGAGGCCGCTCCATCCCGCCGAGCCCCAGCCCTCCCGGTATGCACGGCGTAAGGATGCAAATATCAGTTCTCTCTTTCTAGTCAAGGATTGAAGCTGAAATCAATATGAAAACATGTCATAAACTAGTAAGCGGACATGCTTAAATACGTGACAAGTGACAAAAATGATTATTACAACTTTAAATAATAATAAATAAATTTTGTACTATATGACAAAACTACTTATAATTTCCTACTCTTTTAACAAGTTTAGATAATCGAATATTAAGAAACATGTAAACGTTGATTTTTTAGAATAAATACACAACTATCTAAAAATTGTAATAGGTTTTACTATCTATAAATAGAATCGTTTGATTTTCAATTTTGAAAAAATTAAGAACATAGATATTCAACAAAGTATGTCTAGTCCACTAGTAGAGGTAACATTCTAGGGGGTCAGTGGATGGTACTCTTGACTACCTGGGTTTGAAACCCCGCAGTAGCAAGTGGAGTTACCCAGGTTCCGGGGCCGACCTTCGGACCGGTTTAAGACCGATGTGAATTAGTCGGTGCCCGAATGAATCCCTGATACCACAGAAACGTATGTGTGAGTTTATCTTCCATTCAAAAAATCGAACATAGATATCCTAAAAGACAAATATACAAAATATATATGAGGTTTGAATTTAAACCCATGTGAAATACATGTCTACGAAACCTTTTTATGGCTGTTAAGAAAATAAAAATAAAAGAAAATTTCTAAGAACCACAAGGTTATGCAATTAACATCAACATCAGTGTGTTTCAACTTGGTTGTAGTAGTATAATATGTGGTGATATTATCTATATATATCATTCCAAAATTCTATTTTCTATATCTTAGTATTCACAGAAAAATGGTCTTTTATTACTTGAGATGAATGAAAGATCTTGCATATATTTTACTATTTTTGTACCTTAATATTTGTAAGATTCATTTGTGTGTTGGATTTGACTATGATTTATATGATCTATAACTTTTTGTTAGACAGAATTTTTTTTAATGAAAACATTGTTAATTGATATTAAGGTAAAATTTATGTACAACTCAGAATCCCTAGACCCCTACTACCTGTCAGATTCATTATGTATGTTCGGTATGATTATGATTTATATAATTACAATATCCTACTTTTAATAACTTTTTACGAGTCAAGAAGTTTTTATGAAAATTTGCATACATCTTACCATCTTTGTACCCTTATGCTTGTAGGGTCACCGGGTACATATGGTATGATTATCACCTTGTAAAAAAAGCACGATTCGAGGGGCATCGACCAATATGGACTGTTAATTGTCCCAATCGATGCTCAAATGCACAAAACAATACGTATAATAACTAATAGGTTACAAGAGCAACCCAAGAATTTGCATATAAACCCGAGTCGGTTCATATTACGAGTTATTGATAAAACGAGTTGCAACTCCTAAACTGTGGTCGATAGACTCGGAACCCGGCTAATATGGTTAAACAAGGACAAAAGGCACAATTTCAAATGTTAAAATCAAGAGAGGTGTAGTGTTGTGTTGGTTGGCTGGCTGGACCCCAGTCAGAGAGATTGGATCCAAATTTGTGATGGCAACAAGGGACCAACAAAAGGACCACTGCTGATTAGGTGTAAACCAGTGGCACCACAAAGAGAGTTTTTTCAACATAAACCACATAAAAGAACATGACAAACTAGCAATCAATACAAACATCCAACCCATTCAACACCACTTAAATTCACGTAACTCCGAGTCAGCTAAGTATAGAGACCGTGTGCTGATGAATCAAATGAAAACGTTAAATACCCACCCGGAGAAATGAACACGAAACCCGTATTCTATTAACACATTTCAAGATAAGTTCTCTAAATTTGGTGTTTCTTGATGTGTTATATTTGAGAATTGAGATTTAGAGAACTTGAAGCAGGATTCTCCACCTGAGAACAGCTAAAGTGGTAGACCCAAAGATTTGGGAGACTTTCTTTTTTATAAAAATCTTATCATATATACTACTTTTCCCCCAACCTTCTTTTACTGTACCTTCCACTTCTCTTTTTGTCCCACAAATTTCCTCTATATCTTCAACATCTCATTACCATCTATCTCAGCACATACACACTCCTAAAATGGTAATTCTTTTCTCTTCAATGACTTCCTCTCATTATTAAGCTTTTTATGTAAAATTCTTCATATCGTTCCATGTTCTGATGCTAATTCTTTCACCAGGTTTTGGCGGTTTCTCATGCGGACAAAGACGATGCAGCCGTGGATTTCCGTGGAAACCCTGTTGATAACTCCAAAACAGGCGGCTGGCTGGCGGCCGGACTCATTTTAGGTACTTTGTGAATGTTGGTCTTTTAGTTAGACTCCAGACCGCAAACTGTAAGAAACACCATAGACACTTGGCAATAATTTTCACCTATTATGTCACTATTGTACCGTATTACAGCATGGGGTTTTCATGGAAACAGTCGCTCTACCCTTCGGGAAAGAGGCAATGTTTGCATACATCTTACCCCTGGCCCCTATGTAACACCCCAAAGCCCAAATCAACCTGTTAGCCCAATAACTTCGAATCCAACTTAAAGTCATGGTGGAAGTTACTGGTTTCCCACAACTTGAGGCTTCTCACAAACCCCATTCTCTATCCATGTGGGACGAGTTGTTACACCCTACATCTGTGTGAGATATATTGGGTTTGGTCTGGTTTGGTTGTCGTTTTTATATTTGGCTCTATATAATTTAGTTATATACCAGCTGGAGCAGCAGTTTGTGTATTGAGAATTGTTGTAACTGGAATATGTTTTAAGACGAGATACTTGTTGTATTGTGTCGATGTAGGAACCGAGCTTTCGGAAAGAATATGTGTGATGGGGATATCAATGAATTTGGTGACATACCTGGTTGGAGACTTGCATCTTTCATCGTCAAAATCTGCAAACACGGTGACAAATTTCATGGGAGCGCTCAATATTTTAGCCCTTTTTGGAGGATTCTTGGCAGATGCTAAATTTGGCCGATACTTGACCATTGCTATCTTTGCATCTATATGTGCTCTGGTAAGCATCCAATCATTTTTGGCTCTTTCTTTGTACCCATCTAACCCATTTTCAGTAAAAGTTAGATGCAACTATTGGAAGTACAATCAAATATAAAGGAAAAAAACTATTTTGCCTAAATTTAGGCTCAAAAAGGGGATTTCCACAATTCTTCCTACTATTGTGAACTTGTGATAGCCATGTCCTTTTTTCTTCACTTTTGCCTTACCAAATAGTAAAAGAAACTAATAATTGGAAATTTGGAAGTATCTCTAAATGGTTGGTAGTAAACAGCCCCTAGAATTTTAAATTAGTGAAACAGGGGATGCCACTATGGTAATAAACAGACCCTAAGTTTTTGAATTGGTGAAACAGGGGGTGACACTATTGACACTGGCAACAACCATCCCCAGCATGAAGCCTCCTCACTGTGAGAACCCCAGGAAACAACAATGCATAGAAGCCAGTGGAGGTCAACTAGCACTGCTTTACGCAGCGCTTTACACCATAGCACTAGGTGGTGGCGGCATAAAATCAAACGTTTCAGGGTTCGGGTCCGACCAATTCGACATTTCAGACCCTAAGGAGGAGAAGGCAATGGTCTACTTCTTCAATAGGTTCTACTTCTGCATCAGCCTTGGCTCTCTTTTTGCGGTAACAGTATTGGTGTATATACAAGACAATGTGGGCAGAGGATGGGGGTATGGAATATCGGCAGGGACCATGATTATAGCTGTTCTTGTGCTGCTCTGTGGAACAACTCTGTATCGGTTCAAGAAACCCCAAGGGAGCCCGCTAACTGTCATATGGAGAGTGGTGTTTTTGGCCATAAAAAACAGAAGGCTCCCTTACCCTGAAAACGCGGCCCTCCTGAACAACTATAACAACTCAAAAGTTCCACACACAAAGCAACTCAGGTATATATTGCAGCCTAACTATACTACTTTTCCTATCATGCACTTATACATAATACACACACACTATATATATATATATACACATAAGCATGTGCTTTTTAACGAACTTTTAACGGAAGCACACATATATTACTCATGTCAAGCAGCTGGTACTTCCATGGAAGTTATATGACTCAAGTAACGGAAATGAAATAAGACGAAGCAATAATAATCAGGCAAAAGATCCCCAAATAGTTGTTTCATAAATCTGCTTCATAAGTTGTACTATAATCTTAAAAGGGTTTAGAGAATATGCATAAGTAGACACGTACACATATTTATACATATATAAACTGGTGATGGTGATGGTGATGGTGATGCTAAAAGGCTGGCCTTTTCCTAAAACTCATTTACGCAATCACCCTTTATCATAATTTGGGAACAAATGGATGAGGCACAAGGAATATGAAATCTAATTGGAGTTGGAATAACCTTCTGAAGAAAAAACTGTGATGCATAGCATAAAACACATTTTAGGCAGTTTTCTAGAAAAGCAGAAAACAGAAAAACAACCTGATGTGGCATACTAACTACCTATATGTTATAATACTATTCCATGAATACCAACTGAATTTTGTTTTCCTCTATACAATTGGTGGTACAGGCGTCTTGACAAGGCTGCAATACTAGATGAGTATGCAGCTTCAGAAGAAAATAGAAGCAATCCATGGATAGTTTCAACTGTAACACAAGTTGAAGAAGTGAAAATGGTTGTAAGTCTCATTCCTATATGGTCCACGTGTATCCTCTTCTGGACGGTTTACTCTCAAATGAACACATTCACTATTGAGCAAGCCACCCTCATGCAACGAAAGGTTGCTGGCTTTAGCATACCTGCAGGCTCTTTCTCCGTTTTCCTCTTCATATCAATTCTCCTATTTACCTCCCTTAATGAAAGGGTAATTGTTCGCCTTGCTCGAAAGATCACCCATGACCCAAAAGGACTCAGGAGTCTCCAACGAGTTGGAATTGGCCTTGTCCTCTCTGTGGTAGGGATGATTGCTTCTGCTATCGTTGAGAAGAGAAGAAGGGATATGCATCACAATGAAAAGATCGAAATTTCAGCTTTCTGGCTAGTCCCTCAGTTCTTCTTGGTCGGCGCTGGTGAAGCTTTTGCTTATGTTGGCCAGCTTGAATTTTTCATTAGAGAAGCACCAGAGAGGATGAAGTCCATGAGCACAGGGCTATTCCTAAGCACTCTAGCTATGGGGTATTTTATGAGCAGTGTGTTAGTGTCATTGACAGACATGGCAACCAATGGGAGCTGGCTTAGAAATAACTTGAATAAAGGCAAATTGGAGAATTTCTATTGGTTGCTTGCGATTCTGGGAGCAATTAATTTTTTGGCTTTTCTAGTTTTAGCATCAAAACACCAATATAAAGTGCAGAACTATAGTGGACCTAATAATGGTCAGGAAAAAGAGATTGAGAATTGGAATGTTGAGATGGTTGATGACATAGAGACAAAGAAGGCAAGCATTGGCAGGAAAGAAGAAGCTTAGTGCATAGCTTTCTAGATACACTAGTATATTTTGGTGCTAGATGTTTGGTGTTACTTTTGAGTTATTTCTATATGCTTTGTTGATATGTGAAATATTAATACATTCTCTTTCTTTGTAAGTTACGTGCCCTGCAGCATCCCTATAAATGCAATACTCCTACAACATTCATTGTGCTAAGTTGTACAAAAGATTCGAACAAATTTCAGCCTCACGCGAATCATGATGTGAAGTTCCCAGTTCTATAGGATAATAGGAACATCCATGTTGTAAGCAGATAGCCAAGAATTTGATAATAAGTTTGAATCCATATTTGCTCATGTCTGATATTCCAATCAAAAAATATAATTTCTGTTCACATTTTTCATGAGCAGATGGCCAGATGCAAATGTGGATATCCTCGTACCCGTATCCAACACCTAAGAGTATTCCATATATCCCTAGACATCATATTGCCTGCGATTCATTCGTATCTATTTGAATACAAAAAATGAAGTTAAAATGTGATTACAACACTTGCCTGAAATTAAATGAACCAACTGATGTTATCAAGCTTAAGTAACATTTGCACAACTTTGTTAGTTTGTTGTTTTCTGAATGTTTGTTGGGTTTCGGCCTTTAGCGATATTTTTGTTGTCATCACCTATTCATGAGAGGACGAAATATGCTGCAGTTGCACATATCCTTCCATCCAAGAGCAACCCTTTGTCTGCATAAATGACTTGTACAATGTGTCTGCATATATATATATAAGTTATATAGAGAGGTGAGTTTAAACGAGAATACCACCATTTTACAAGAACGCAAGAACACCCATATCCCATGTGATACTAGAGTCGGTCACATGTGATACAAATGTGATAATAAATCAAAGGCACGGGCGAGCAACATCTGGCACGACCAGGCCAAGTTGTTAGCACACCACCAGACCCCTCATGTGTATTGTCACATGTGATATGGGTGTTCTTGCATGTTCGTTAAATGGTGGTGTTTTGAACCCACTCCTGTGTGTGTGTGTGTGTACTTAAAAGAGTTTTTTACGCTAAATTATTTAAAATCAATTCATCACCCACTTATCACTTTTCAGCGTCAATTTTATCACCAACTTCATCAAATATATGCATATCTGGTATATATACACTAGGCTGCTCCATCTTCTATTAGGCCTCTGGGCTGCAGGCTTGATTCAGAGTGCTTCACAAACAACTTTGATGCCCACTATTTTATTTAAATTTAAAGATGATTATATGGTTCATAAATTAATTAGTTTTTACGTCTTGATTTTTATAATCGATCAACTTGTTCTGTTTTCAATATATCCATCAAACATGGATATAACTTTGTTGAACATTTTTGGATGTAGATGTAAATACAGGCATTGCAATTGATTATGTATTTGTTTAATCTGCACTGCTAATGCCACCCAACAGAACCAACTATTAGTGTTTGAATAATTAGCATTTCATGACCACAAAAATGTAAATTTGATAATCTTCTCAACATAAGAAGAATGCTAATTAATATGACACATTGACACTGCATCGTATTTGTTTTGTTTAGCATTTCATTCCAACAAAAGAAAATTCCGAAACATTTCACTTCTGGATCACACAAGTGCACTGAAATAAGATCTCGGCCCTGCTAACCATATCAGAAATAAGTTTATGACTAGAAAATAACAAATCTATGTATCTTCAAGAAACAAGTAGTTTTCCTCCATATGATGCATGCCTCAACTAAATTGAATGATCAGCAAACCTCATCAACTACACAATAGTAGTGTGCTTTATCAGAAGAGGAACCTGGCCAGCCATTCCCACATCAGCTCTAAATGCATGTCTGAAATCCTAAATTGATACATCAAAAGAGGAAAACCACAATAAGAATACCCAGAAATAGTGAATTATAAAAGAACGATGTCAAGCACAAAAATAATGTGAAACCTGTAAATTCTCACAATACAAAGACACAACAGAACACTTTCCTGATTGGCATCACATGTCTATAAAACTAATCTTTGACCTATGGTATAACCGTATAAATCAGTTAACTCAAACATGTTGTCATGTAAATTCTCTACTTGCCTTTAAACACTAAACTAGTAAACTATGAAGCCCATTTAACAGTAACATAGTAGTATAGTACCGATGATAGTAGGCTAAACTTTGAACCCATTTATAATAATATCAGAAGTTACTAACGTCTGACAGCTTTTACAATAGAACTTTTAAGTTAAATACATTATTTCGTTGTAACAATATGCGGAGCAGAAAATCATATGTGCAGCTTGTAATTGTTGATTTGTTATTAATACTAACAAGCCATACCGGTCTATATGATAAATAGGATTATATAAACTAACGATTAAAACAATATGAAAGTCTTAAGTGAGTCAGAAATAGACTATCCAGAAGCAAAATTAAACTAAAACCCAATAAATTATTTTACATGACAAAATCAAAAAAATAAATAAAAAGAACCTATTAATCGACAGATGAATGATGAACCCGCTAACAACTATAAGAAAAAACAAGAACCACTACTCACGACTCTGGAAGAAAAGAGCCAGAGAAGTAAAAACCAAAATAGTCCAATTAAGGAGAGAGCTAGAGTGCAGGACAAATAGCAGTCAAATAGTGGTAGCGGCACCACGATTTCCCTGCTATTTTGCCACCGAAATTCTGTCGATGACCACAATTCACGATACCCACCACAATAGCGGCACGATTAACATAGCCAGCAAGATAAAGCTTTGCTTTCTAGGTTGTCAAGTTAAGAAAACTATTGCTTCATATTTGACTATCCTGTGATTAACAAGTATAGTCCGACACATACAACCAAAAGAGATAAAATTAAATACATAAATATTGTTAAGCCAAGTGTTCTACTTATGTCACATGATTATAAGGATCAATATGTTGGGATACAGGACTTAATTCAACTCAGCCATTTTCCAGATTGCTAGGGGTATAGCAGACCAATACCTCTATAGTTGCATTAACAAATAGCTAATCATGAAAGGTTTGTGTAACTATCAATGGCAGATCCTCTATATGTACAGCACATCAATATCCAAGGACAAAATCACTTACACAAAAATTATTACGCAGCCTGCTGAGACGAATCACTTGCAGGAGCAGGGAGATGGCTCACAACCAAAGGTGGACGACATGCCCGGTGTTTGGCTTCCTTTTCTTTACGTGCCTTGAACATTTCTTCAGTCTCGATTACAACCAATCTTTTAACCTGGGTAACACATTAGATAGATTAATCTACTGAAACCAATAAACTACCCCATTAGAAATGCACACTTTGGCAACCTGTTGAAGCATTCCTCTGACGGTAGGAGTATTCCATCGCATGACAGTTCGATTGCACTTCCCTAAACGCAATGCTTCTAAGGTGCGTCTATGAAGTTTCCTGGTTCCTGGAATTCCCCTCACCAGGGTTATGTATAGGTTGGGACTCCATGCTATCGGGACACATGCTTTGTAAGCCTTGTAAGCATTCATCCTTCTGTCTTCCGACACCTAAAGTCGCAGTGGCATCAGACAGACTTAATCAACACTAATTTCTCAACCACCATACAAAAATAGTGATTCTCTATAAGTGATAACCTGAGACTGAGACAAATATCTCAGGCAGGAAGTCGTGTTATATAAAGAACAAATACTGCAAACATTATCATGACCACTACGGATCAACCAACGGTGCTAGTTCAACAAACCAGAGTTGCAATACAGAATACACTCATTCAAAACGAATATCTAGCATATAAACTGGTTTTCATATTGAAAGACTTCAAAGGTCAGAAGAGTAACCACTTTGTATGTTAGATTTTCACTTGGAATCAGTGAACTGTAACTTTAGTTTATTTAAATAGCACTGTTGGTTGATTTGTGCCAGTCTAGATAATGTTGATAATGCTCGCATTATTTATCCTTTATATAACATGACTTCCTGCCTGAAATGTATGGACCACACGTTCTTCTCATGTAATCATAGTGTGAAGATTCATCAACTAATTCAATACCTAGTCCAAACAAATTCATACAAAAAATGACAACTAGGTGGTCAAATTAAATCAGAAATGAAGTATGGCAAATAATTGAAATAATCAATATATTATGATACACCTTAAACAGATATATCACTTGTGGAGAAACAACCCATGAACAAAAACAGAAACAAACTAGAAGCAAAAACCTGTATGAACAGTTCAAGACGTAAATATATCTTTAATTGCCATATATGCAAAATCAAATACTTCGCAACATTTAAACCCAGTTCACGTTGTAGCACAGTGGCCAAAACCTTCTATGATTTCCAATTATTCTGACAACCATGAAAACCCGAAATATGCATAGTGACTAAACTCTCCCTGATTTCGAACCTGTGGTCAAACTTCCAAATTTTGAACTGAAATTTTTGGTATGATTTTATGTAGCTTTTTGAATAAAATCAATGCAAACATATGGTTTAAAACAGATACAAATCAAGGGTTTGAAATCGATGTTTTATGAATCGATGCAAACTGAACAGATGTTAATCGAACAATGAAATGTATCGATTCTGAGAGATGAGCAGATTCGATTAGTGATAGATATACCTGTAGATTCGGTTGAGCAGATCGATCGTGAAGGATAGAGGCTTGAATATGCTGGCAATCTTGGAAAAACTAGGGCTTGAATGGTTTCGGAAAACCCTAGATACGAAATCGCTGAGAGGGTTTTAGAAAGCAGGATTTTCTTTTTAGCCCCTTGCTCTATGTCTTATTTGTCAAATTCGGCGTAACATAATTAATTCATTATTTGATTCAATCTGTTGTGTTCTCGAAACTCATTTTACGAAGGAAACGAAACAGGGGAAAATAGGAGGAAAGTTAAAATACTCGTGTTCTCTAAACTTTTTTAGGAGAAAAGGGAATAGGAATGAAAATAATGTTGGATGTTTGGTTCATTTTAGGCAATGGAACGGAAATGAAAATAGGAATGTTGAAAATGAGAATAGATATAAGCAATGTACTGATGCTCCTTTTAATAAAGGGAGAATTTCTTCTAAGTCCTTCCAAAGTTCCTAAATTATTTGTATATCCTTTTAAACTTTTAAATTACCTTTATAACCTTCTAAACTTTTAAAATTATCATCTATGTCCAAATCTATTTTTTAATAATTATTAAGTTATTTAAATATTAATAATGATTATAATTAAATTCAATTATTTATATAATTACAATAATACCCTTGGATCTAACCCTAAATAAGAAAACACAGTTTGCTTCACTTCTTTTTTACCATTATATGCATATAAGCCGTCAAACCCATCTTCCCCACTAAGCCAACTCCGGCGACGTCTTCTCCACAAATCACCATTTCTCCGGCGTCTTTGGCACCGAGCTTCCATCTCCGACGACGTCATCTCCATAGATCACCATTTTTCCAGCGTCTTCGTCACCGAGCTTCCATCTCCGGCGACGTCGTCTCCGTAGATCACCATCTCTCCGGCGACATCGTCTACACAGATCACCATATCTCCGACGTCTTCACCACCGAGCTTCCATCTCCATCAACGTCGTCTCCACAGATCACCATCTCTCCGGCGTCTTCGCCACCGAACCTCCATCTTCGGCGCCATCTCCACCTAGCAACCATCTCTGGCGCTCTCTCTATCGAACAACCATCTCCGACATCATCTCAAAGTCCCTCCCCCGTGAAAGCTTAGACCACATCCATCTTCATCATCCATGTACCGCCAACACCTTCATCATCCATGTACCGCCAACACCTTCATCATCCATGTACCGCCAACACCTTCATCATCAACGGTCTCCCCTTTCCCTTTCCCCTTTTGCTGACCAACCGTACATCGAGACCACCTCCATCTTTGAGACCCACTTCCATCACCATCCAACGGCGAGTGACCCGTCTCCGGCGACATCTTCGACATTTCAACCATCTGCAACCTCCCACCCCTCCACCTTTCTTCGTCTAGTGCCAAGAACCACAAACCCCTTATGTAATCGCCGATGATGTTTCTGAACCAAAACCCCTTTTTGCTTGAGCTTTTATCGGGTATTTTGTTGGGTTTGAAAGCACCACATGCATCATCTTTCTACCTCTCTAACTTCATTTTTGTTGATTTGGTTTTGATTTAGGTTGTATAACATATTTTGATTTCGTTTTTTAGGTTGGATTTTTATTTGGTTTTAGATTTGATTTAAGTTAGATATGGTTTAAGTTTTGTGTTCTATCATCTCTGTCAGACATATAAACTCCGTCAATTAGTTGTCGATATGTATTCATCATCTCTGTCCACATCTTGTCTTCAAAATTAAAGATTTTTGTGGGAGGTTTTGGGTGAAATTTGATTTATGATCCCATTGGGGACATTGGTGAAACAGGGTCACTGGAAATGGTGAGAAACCTAAGAGTTAAATGTAGAAAGGAGGTGGTGAGGAGGTGGCTGGAGAATCACTACAGAAGGCCTAAGAGTTAAATGTAGAAAGGAGGTGGTGAGGAGGTGGCCGGAGAATCACTACAGAAGGTGTCGACGCCGGAGATGGCATGTGTGGAGTTTAACTGTAACAGCCCAAAATTTGGAGCTAACAAAAACCCTTCAAATACATGAAGGATGGTATACAAA
>LUCG01244712.1:0-12382 GCA_001633085.1 Carthamus tinctorius
CGCTACCGATAGCCTAAATTTAAATTGCTATCTATAAGGCTGTCGGTAGCACCATGTTGGCCTCGGCGGGCTTGTCCAGCAGTTTGGAAGGGCTCCGGTCGGTTTGCTCTACTGAATCGGCGGGCTTGTGCGGCGATTTGGTGATTGGGTTTGGGAACCCACTGAACCCGCTCTCTCTCCCTCTCTTACACTCTCCTTTTTTTTCTTTTCCATTTTATAATTGAAATATATATACATATATATATTGGGTATTCGGTTTTGTAAGTTGTGTCACTTGATAGAATGTGAAACTGATGTGACGCGCTAATGTGACAGAATGGGTTTGTAAGCTTTTGGAGTGCGCGCTAAGCATTTAGTATGTGATATAAAATTCAAATCCTAATAATATTTGTATGCTAGACACTTGTCATGAGATCACTTGGTTGGTTGGTTGGTTGATACATATAATAAATACATATAGGTAAAGATAAATGCTTTAAAAGATAATAATCTTTTTTTTTCATACAAAAAATTTGAAGTATGTTTTTATTAAACTTTTAAACTCATTTCTTGAACGAATAAGTGGCTATTTTGTTATGGATTTTGAGCCATAATTTTCTTTTTGGATCAAAAAGAAATTAAGAATATCCAATGATGGGTTTAAAGTTAATTAAATTAAATTATTTAAACTTATAAAATACCAAATTGAAATATTTAAAATCAAATAGAATGATGTGATGATTGATAAGGGCGGTGAGGTTTATATATTCCCTCTACCCCACGGTGGATTATCACATTAATGACTAATAATGCATTCATCATTAAAGCCAACTAGTATTTATATTAATAAAATATATTTTTTAATTAAAAAAATATTGTTTGCTTTAAACATATAGCTATATTAACATATTTTTTAAGTAGTCATGGGTTTTTTAAATAGCTTGTGTGCACTAACTAATTTTTAGACCATCAGCGTTCTCCTTCCTGTTATCATAAAGTCAACATGATTGGGAATCAGCTTGGGGCGAACCAGCCATCGGACCGGCCACACGACGATGGTGTTTGCTTATCCATTGGTCGGACCAGCGTTGATGTGGCGCTCACCTGCGGGTCGGACGCAGATGGTCTTAAAATCAAATGTTAACTTGTCATTACAATAATTTATCATCAAATAAATTTGATTGCTAAAAACTTAACATAAAGTTTTACATATTAACATGAACTAATTAAACTTTTTTTTAAGTTGTGACGATATGGCATTAGATTTTGTAATCAATATGGAATCTGAAATATGACCGTTTTAAACTGCCATATACGATATGTATAATACTAAAATCAGATTTAAGTCAATAAAATATCAAAATGACTATTAGTTTAACTTTGAAAAGAAACTAAGTTTTACGTAGTCATGGCACATGACTGAAAAGTGGTCTAGATTTCAAATTTAGGCATGATCATGGGCAATACTTCCTTGAAAATTAAAATGTACCTTTTTATATATAAGACCGTCCATTAAGATAAATTCCGGTTTCTAATTGATCATGCAGGATTTTTAGTTTAGAAGTTGTTCTAATTGTGAGTTTGATTTTTTTTAATAGAAAATTAGTTTTTGATTATTGCTAAAATCAGATTCAAATCATTAAAATATCAAAATGAGTATTATGCACGAATTTGCTTCAATACCTTCTTGTTCTCTTCATGAATGTTTCTACAAGATCATACTTTTGTTTTAACTTTAAAATTTATCTGAATTATCTAAATTTGAAACGTCGCATCCAAATTATCTGAATTTGTTTTAACTTTTAATTTGTTAATATTTTAATATAATGCATAATACAAACTTTTATATTGATTTTTTTTTTCATTTATTACTCGTCATAACGATCTATGGTCATGGTACATATACAACAAGACCTCCAAAAATATTGAATCTAACCTAAACAAAACATATTTATTATGATACACTTACATTTCTAAAAAAAGTTTGATGCACTCTTTATCTTAGGAATTGAAATACCCATACCGCAAATATACATTAATACATTTATAGTGGAGAATCTCTTACCAATAAGCGCTTATCCAGTAAAATTTTGATGAATAACCTCTTTAGTTACCTAGAGGTGGGTTCATACGGGAACGATGTCAATTTAAGAAAACGCGAGGACGATTCTCAGCCACACATTTTCTGTTACGGTGGACGCGATCACGGAGTATTGACGCGATTCATGGAGGGTGGAGATGATTAAAGGAGGGTGACCCGGTCAAAGCCGTCTTTNGACCCGACGAGTGGTTGAGAATCGTTCTCGCGTTTTCTTAAAAAGTTATCGCGTTTTTTTAAAAAGTTATGTTTCTCACATGAACCTTTCTCTAGTTACCTAACCAAATAACTACAATTGATTATATTAGAAACAACATCAAATTTCAATAACTCCTATGAATTATATTAATATTCGATTTATTTCATCGATTAATTTGATGTCTTTATCTTCTTCTACGATTTCCTGCTACTTGAAGAACCTAAAACAACAACAAAAAATCTAAAAACTTAATTTTCTCCATTTTAAATAAGCTGTTAAAGATGGTCTGGAAGAACTAAGTACGTATACAAAGGAAACAAAATAGCAAGAAAACACTAAACCGCTCGAAACGCATTTATTGAAAGAACAAAAAAACTACGACAAAATCCCTTTCTAACAATCTTAGGGATACGTTAGTCTATCGGGACTCTCTAACCCTAGTCCCACTAAAATCAGTTACCCTAATCGTGCGTCTCTATAGTTTAAAAACGTGCCTAAATCTTACAAAATACGAGCGACCTAAAATGGGTCGGGATAAAACAAAAACACGTGTTAAAGAAGCCGACGGGCGGAGCGTCTACGACCACCATGGAGCACCGCCCGTTCTGAAATCGGTTTCCGTCCACGGAGCAAACACCACTTTTTCATCGTCATATATATTTGTATGAACCAGAGCTAGAGGCTGCTACCACGCAAAGGTGCATTAGAAATGTGTACTTCATGCATAAAAACTTGTACATATTAGCCGCTTTAGAGAAGAAAAAAACTTGCCAGATGAGCAGGACCGCCAACGACTTCCCCATCGCTATTGTACCGAGAACCGTGGCACGGGCACACAAACTTCTTCTCCACCGTGTTCCATGGTACAATACACCCCAAATGGGTGCACACCGCGTTGATTCCATAAGTTGCGAGAGTTTTGTCGTTCTCGACCATAAGATACGTGGGGTCTTCTCCCTATAAATTTCATGCACAAAGTTATATATAAACCAACCAAACTCGGTATATCTCGTATCATGTACGGACCTAGTGTAGCGCACACAATGGCACGTGCCACTGTTTCGTTCTTCCATAGAATGTAAAAATTCATAG
The DNA here is from genome assembly GCA_001633085.1 of Carthamus tinctorius. Lineage (NCBI taxonomy): Eukaryota > Viridiplantae > Streptophyta > Magnoliopsida > Asterales > Asteraceae > Carthamus > Carthamus tinctorius. Next base: position 3,369 of record LUCG01244712.1, read on the forward strand.
GGTCGTGAAAGGTGCAACCATATCAATTTGTTGTGTGCCATCATATATATATTTTGAAACTACGATAAAAGTACAAGTTTCCCTTGGTATTAGTCGATCAGTTGTTTGTTTTTCAAATGTGAGGTCTTGTGTTCAGATTCTATTCGAATCATGTTCCTAGTTTTTAGCTTTTAATATCATATTTATTATGTTTCTAAAAGAATTGCAACAACAGGACTCAAACACGAGACCTTGCATTTGAAGAGCAAGGAACTAACCATCAGATCAAATATTGATTTTGTGAAAAATATCTCTATTTTTATTTCTTACAGTCAAACGGTACCATCGTTTGAAAAAAAATTCTAGGTCCTCCCCTGCCTTATACGTACGTGGGGTCCAGGGACGGAATGTATGCAGACCTAGCATCTACCCAAAAGTGTACAATGAGAAGTTACACATAAAGATAACACATAGAATATGTATCAAATGGTGCTTTTCTGTTCCACAACAATTGAAAACAGTTTCTAACTGTAGAATTCTGCATTTTTTCGAACTCTATCTATAAACGGGTAGTTGGATCAAACGTGTTACCTTTAAGCCTTGAATAAGGGTTCTATCACCAGGCTCATGGGTTTTTAGCCATTGCGATTTGATGATATCGTTTCCATGCTCATCCTTGGCAGCGATACCACCTCCGGAGGTACCTGAACTGCTTCAGTTCCCCACACAAAAAAATGAATCAACCCCGATATAAAGAAACATGAAATCTTTAAAGAATTTGAGACATGAGCACGGTTAAGACGGTTAGAGTCTCGCAACCACAGTGTGAAAGTTAACAATTCACTTGGGTTTGGGTACTTATGGGTACAATACAAGCTCTTAAACCAACCACCTAACAGACCTTTGTATACATGATTCGCCTCTCGTAACTAGCTTATTCTATTTTATCTTTTACGTCTTTCTTGTCTCAAGTTCTTCGTTTTTGAAGTCTTCCTCCTTTTTTCTATTTCCTCGAAACATTTTGGGCTAATCTCTTTTCACAAAAATGATGGTCTTAATGGAAAGTTGGAAACAGCCGCTCTACTCTTGGGAATAGAGGTCAAATCTGCATACATCATACCCTCCCCAGAGCCTCCCTTAGGGTGAGATATGGTGTGTTTCGTTAAGTTTGGTTTATGATGCTCGTGAGATGAAGTTGGTGCAGGACGGCTTAGGGGTTGCTGGTTACAAACCTTTTTGCACAAACAAGAAATACTAAGCGAATTTGGACCATGACTCCATGAGTACAGTTAAGACGAATAGGCAGCTTGGTCTACAACTATGATTATGATGGTTAGGTCCCCACTTAACTGTCCAGCGGTTGAGGTGTGGGTGTAATCCAATGTGTGAGTTCCTAGGTTCAAGCCTAAGCACCGCTCCTCTACCAACGAGATGCATGCAATGATTTACTTCCCCCATAATGACCGTGGAACCGGTGCGGTAGGGGAGGGTGGCATCTACCCTTTTTATGACTTTGATGGTTAGGCAGCTAGGGTTACAAGTTTCTTGCATTGCATCATCTACTTTCTGTCTATTTTTCTCATAAGAGTCTATGTTCCATATGTACCACCAACTAAGACCATGAATGTTGGAAAATTGATAAACTAAGGGGGCTCTTACCAAATGCCTAGAGATAAGTGCTTACCGGCAAGAGTCACCACCCTCACTTGTCTTATTTTACCCTTAACATTCCCCGCCATCAAAAGGGATTGTTTAAGCGTCTCTTACCTAGCAAGCGCTAACTCGTAAGATTCCCAGTCTTCGCTATCCTATGCCTCTTAACAGGTAATTTTTTGTGATACTTGTCATGCTCAACCAGTAAGGTAAGTGACACCTTGTAAGCGCTTACACAGCAAGAGATTGTTAAACGGCCCTTAGTTGTGTGTTTATGTTTCCTTTACAGATCCTAATATAATCATACTTTTGTTTTTGGAGTCATATCACACAGCAGTGGGTCCAATAATCCAATACTGAATACAAAACATGGCACACAACCATTGTAGAACATGATTTTGTGCTCCTACTTAATCAATTAGCTTGTGCTAAATGCTTAATCTGTATTAGAAAACAATATATTCATCCCACAAAAACTGATAGTTTCCATTTATTTATATTTCTAATAAGAATTTTGATCGACAAATGGAGTGTTTGGGAGTGCTTATGATGAAAAGCGCTCATCAGCTTCTCCAATAAGTTAGAAAAAAATTCATTCCAAAAAATTGCTTATTGCTTTTCCGGGAAAGCTATATGCACCTCACGTAAACACTTCAAAACAGCTTATTAGCACCTCCACATGAGCACTTAGTGCTTATTTGAATATGCCTTATGACTTATTAGCTTTCATGGGAAGGCAATAAGCTATTTTGAGGTGTTTGGTTGAGGTGCTTGTAGCTTCCCAGGAAAGCTAATAAGTCATAAGCATCTTTAAAGAAGAAGAAGCACGGAGTCCTCATTTGGAGGTGCTGTCTTGAAGTGTATGGTTGAGGTGCTTGTAGCTTCCCAGGAAAGCTAATAAGTCATAAGCATCTTCAAAGAAGAAGAAGCACGGAGTCCTCATTTGGAGGTGTTGTCTTGAAGTGTATGGTTGAGGTGCTTGTAGCTTCCTAGAAAGCAATAAGCAGTTTTTTAAGGCTATCAATGCCTAAGCCCTCTGACCCCTTTGAGCCCTCTGGCACATTTGTGTCATATCAGCTTTTTCATAAATCCTATATAAGCCCTCTGGAGCCCACTCTGTTAGTACGCGAACCCTTCCAAACCAAATACCCAATACAATTAAAAGAAAGAAAACAGATAGAGTGTGAGAGAGGGAGAGGAGTGGGTGGATTGGTGTCTCCACGCTAGGGGTGTAATCGAGCCGAGTCAAGTATCACCAAGCTCGAACTCGAACTCGACACTACTACTCGAGCTCGAAACTCGAGTCGAGCTCGATCGAGCTTAAAATTTTAAACTCGAGCTCGACTCAATAAGGTACTCGACACTTTCGAGCTCGACTCGGTTAAATGCTAGAATATATTTTTTTTTTTCGATTTAACGATGCAATTTAATGATTTGAATAATACAAAATAGAAAATGTCTACAACTCAATCGGTTTACAACACAATGTGCAATTACTACAACTTGTAACATATGTTTTTTTTTTTTATGATTTTTAGGGTTTAATGGTTTATTTTTATAGTATGCTTAAAAATTTAATACTTATAAAGATGAGGGATAAAAACTACAAGCTTATAAACTTGAGCTCGATTAGGCTCGCGAGCCTATCAATCCGAGCAATTCAATACTCGAGCTCGACTCGATTAACTGCGAGTCGATTTCGAGTTTTTCCCGAGTCGATCTCGGGTAGCTCGCGAGTTGTGTCAGCTCGATTACACCCCTACTCCACGCCGCTGCAGCCCCACCCACCACTACGCACGGCCTAAGAAGGCAAAAAAGTTTAACTTTTTGGAGAAGCTTTATAAGCACTTTTGCACTCCCAAACACCCCCTAATAAATCAGACAAAAGGATTAGGATTAGAAGAGAACAAACCTAGGTGGAGCTAACAGAGCTGTGTAAGGCACCAACATGGCGCCGGCGGGAAGACCAACGGCACCGATTAGCAACAAGTTCATGAGCTTCCTCCTCCCGATCTCCGGAACACCGTCGTCGGCGGCGGGGATGCTTGATGCCTGGCACGTGACCTTCTTCCTTCCCGCCGATTGAGATCTGGCCGATTTAGGCATCAGTGGTTTGGTAGGTGAGAGAGCTCCATTGTTCCTAGAACAACACTGTGGGAACTCAAATCAAACTCGAAGATCTCGAATTAGGAATTCAAATAAAAATTGGAAGAATGGATGATTAGCAGCAGCTAGGCCTGACTATTGAACATGGAATCGGAATCTGTTTTATGCAAATAGGAATAGTGAAGTTACCGGAAAAGAAGTCGCCGGAGAAAATGTAATGGCAGGCATGGGAGGGGAGTTTGAGCTCGCTCTATGCAGATTAACCTGGAGATCGAAGAAAGCAGGAAGACCTAAAATGGCGAATTAGTTACCAAACGAGTGTTAGTTCAAACACAGGTAAAGCATCTCCAACAGTAGTCATGACATCCTTACCCGTACCACTCATATCAGCCGTCACCTCAGCATCACATCAGCTTTACCACTACCTTACCACCACCATACCATTTCATTTTTAACCATACCAAATTCATAGCACCCTAAATAATTAATTAGAAAAATAAAAAAATAAAAAAAAGAAGAGAGATAGAGAGAAAGGTGGGATGGGATGGGATGGGTAGAGGAGAGAGAACGGTATGCGGGTACCGGTTGGGATGGGTACCGGTCCCGTACCGGTTGGGCACGACGGTGTTACCGCCGGTACCGCCATCGGTATCGCCTCCCTTACCACCCCGTTGCGGATGGCCTCATATGGGATTGCTATTTCCACGGTTCCACCCCCTCACTCACGTAAAAACACTTGGTCCCATAAACTGGTTGAACCGGCCTGATCAAACCGGTTAAACCGTGAACCGATGAAAGGACCGGGTCAAATGTGACCGGTTTTATAGTGTTTTACGGATCGGATTGAACCAGTCAGTTTAGTGGTTGAACCGGTGGATCAAACCGGTAAAAAAACTGGTTGATCCGTTTTTTTTTTAAATACAGGTAAAACTTGTTATTATTATTATTTTTTAATGTTTTTGGATTAATATAAAACATATTGTAATGTGTATTTTTAATGTTTTTTAACTTGTAGATATCAAATTGTTGGTTTTATGTATATATGAATGTAGGAAAATGTACATTACATAAAAATGCTTGGAAACGGTAGAACCGGTCGAACCGGGAACCGGTCATCATACCTGTTCAACTAAAAACCCGGTTTTTAAAACATTGCTCCCACCCCACTCTAAGGGGGTGGGGATAGAATTCACCTATTCATATTCGTACGATACCGAGCTGTTTTTATGAGACCGTGTGACACCAAGATTTTACGTATAAAACTTTACAACAGAATATCGTGAAAGAAAATAAAATTCGAATATTCATACTAGAAAACACTATCAAGGTAAAAAAATCCAAAACAAAGGAAAAAATGAAACCTTCATAGCAAAAATGTTGTGAAGGTAAAAAAAATCGAACCTTCAGACCAAAAAAACACCGTGAACGTAACATTTACTGTGTTTTTACAATGAATGTTAGATTTTTTTTACCTTTACAGTGTTTTGCTGTAAAGTTTTGTGTAAAAAATGTTGTCTCGTCGGTCTCACGGAAACAGTCTGGTCTCACGTGAACCTGACCCTCACCAACAGCATCCCTATTTTAGAGAAAATTCACTTTTTATTCTTTAAAATGCTCCAACCGCATATCTCATTCTCTAAATTAGAGATTCAAGGGAAAAACTCCCAATATAGAGAACTCTCTATGGCTATGTTTGGAAAACTAACTGATAAACTAGCTTATAAACAAATTATGTTTCGCAAAAACTAGCTTGTGGGTATGTAAAATGACAAAAAAAAGGGTTTATTGGGGTATAATAATTAATATTTAGAAGGGTATAACTAGAAAAAAATGACAAATTGCCGAAAAAGGTAACATATATGTCCAAAAAATCTAATCAGGGGAATGTACAATTTTTTTTTGCCGTAAAAGGATTATGCATTTGATTTTGTCAAAAAAATGGGAACTTACCACCGGTTACTTGGATTACCGGTTATAACATGATGAGGTGTCAAAATTTGATGATGTGGCAATATACATGCCATAAATAACTTTAGGGCAAATTGCCAAAAAAGGTAACATATATGTCCAAAAAATCTAATTAAGGGAACGTACAATTTGTTTTTGCCGTAAAAGGATTATGCATTTGATTTTGTCAAAAAAAAAAGGGGGAACTTACCTTTGAGGTTAAAAATCATACGTGTAATAGGTAACCGGCTCAAGCAGGTTAAAAATATGAGTTTCAGGTAAGTTCCCCCATTTTTTACAAAATCGAATGCATAATCATTTCTTGGCAAAAAAAAAATGTACGTTATTTTGATTGAATTTTTTGGACATTTATGTTACCTTTTTCGGCAATTTGCCCAAAAAAAACTATAAAAACTCATAAAACGCTACCTTAAAGTAGCTTGTCAAAAAGCTAGTCTTCTAGTACTGTGGCGCATTGGTTATCGCTCGGGGTTCATAGCGTCCTAACCGAGTTCGAGTCTTTCCATGCACATGCCTAGGGACATTTAAATGGAGCCATATTTAGCCCCCAATATTGGCGGGAATTAGTCGGGTTTGGTCCGGACACCATTCCCAAAAAAAATAATCATAATTTACTAAAGAAAACGATCATTTTGCCTTCCATGTGAAGGGAGTAGCCAATTATCAAGACAAATTGTATAGTTAAAGGGTTATATATCTTAACAAATAAAGATACATGGCCACATTCGTAAGAAATCACAAACAATAAGGACCAAATTCGTAAGTTTCTCTAAAATCAAATATATAAAGCCAAAATCAGTCGTATACTAGTCCAAAAGTCATAAATCAAAAATCAAACCCAACGTTTCCCTTCGCTCCTTTTTCCTTTCGTAGCCCTACTCTTCCGCCTTCTCCTCCGGTCACCGGCGTCCTCCGTCCGCCGTGACTTTCTCTTCACGTCGTTATTACGGGAAACGTTTTGATTTCATCACTCTTACTTTATATATGGGACGCTCATCATGATCAAAATAGATTGTTGTTAAACGTCTCTTTATCCTAGAAGCGATGACCGGGTAGGGTTTGAGCGGGTAGGGGCTTCTTGTGTTATCGTTATGCCTCTGACTAGATAAGATTTCTATGTCCGGACTGGATGGAATTTGACACTAGGTTAAGCGTTGATTGGGTAGGGTTAATTTGATCGGCTAGGGTTTCCTCATGTTATCGTCCTCGTTATGCATGCCTCTTAGCAGATAAGTATGTGACCCTTGGTTAAGCGTGTTGATCGGGTAGGGTTTTCTCATGTTATCGTCATCGTTATGCCTCTGACCCGATAAGATTCTATTTCCGGACTGGAATGTGACACTAGCTAGGTTAAGCGTTGATCGGGTAGGGTTGATTTGATCGGCTAGGGTTTCCTCATGTTATCGTCCTTTGTTATGCCTCTTAGCAGATAAGTATGTGACTCTCGGTTTAAGCGTTGATTGGGTAGGGTTTTTCTCATGTTACTGTCATCGTTATGCCTCCGACCAAATAAGATTTCATGTTCGGAATAGAATGTGACACTAGGTTAAGCGTTGATCGGGTAGGGTTTTCTCATGTTACAGTCATTGTCATGCCTCTGACCAGATAAAATTTCATGTCCTAATTGGAATGTGACACTCGGTTAAGCGTTGGTCGGCTAGGGTTTTCTCATGTTATCGTCCTCGTTATGCCTATTAGCATATAAGTATGTGCCCCTTGGTTAATCGTTGATCGGGTAGGGTTTTCTCATGTTATTGTCATCGTTATGCCTCTTAGCAGATAAGATTTACGTCCGGACAAATTCTATAGTCATCGGGTAGAGTTTGGTTAGTTAGGGTTTTCTAATGTTATGGTCCTTGTTATGCCTCTTACCGGATAAAATTCTAACCTCTACATCCTAATTACTGGTATGTGACACTCAGTTAAGTGTTGATCAAGAGGGATTAGATCGGTTAGGGTTTTCTCATGAGATCGTTCAGATTTTGTCTCTTACAAGATAAGATTCTATGCCTTAGTTGGCATGTAACACCATGTTCACTATAGATAAACGCCCGTATTAAATTAGATATGGTTTTTATTTTGAGCGTTGGCATACTTTTAAATGGCTATCTAGACATCATTATTTTGTAAGCAAGTTTTTTGAACTTCTAAATGGTATGTTTAAACATACACTTGCTTATCATATATAATCATTAATGCTAAAATCAAAATCAAGTGCTTAAACATTATGCATGTCTTTCACTTTCTTATTTGACATAGGGCTTGTTTAGTTTACTCATCTATTAACAAGAGTCATCATCTATACTTATCTCATTGTTTAATGTTTTGGGAAATCAAATGAATTGTTATTAAGCGTTTTTTACTTGTAAGCGCCAACTAGATAACGGTAATACGTCTGTCCTTACTATGCCTCTTGTCAAATAAGATTCTTGATCTTTTCCATATTCAACCTTGAAACGATCGAGGGTTTTTCTTGTTCTTTCTGTTAATTTCACTCTTGTATAGAAAATGCATATGTGCTTAGATCTGTGAGCGGCTTGATAAAAGTTACTAATATTTTTCAATCTTTGAGAGCCTATATTTGTGTTTAGACTATTCATATAGACCATTTAACATCTTGTCGATCATGTATATATGTTGTTAAGGGTAATTAATTACACATATGATTATGGTACCTATTACATACTTGTATGTGATTTTGAAGATAGTTTTTGTACTCCAAAAGTATGCTATGAGATTTGAGGCATAAATATAGTAAAATAAACATCATCGTCTATATATCAGTTTATTTAGTAATTTTCACCAACCCAACAATAACTTTTTCTGACAATTAACTTGTGCAAGAAGTTCACGAAAATCATTATTTTCTCGGTCTGTTCAGTCCCCGAGGTTTCGATACTCGGTATTATTATCATTTTACTACTTGAAAAGAACACAATATTGGTGTATACTTGCGCTTATATAACTTATTTGGACTGTAGTGATTTCTAGCTACCACTTATGCAAAGTAATTTAATAAAATATTTAATTTAATCCTTACTAAAAAGTATTAATTAATTAAGATATTTGAGGTTGACCAATTTTATTTTTATTCATATTATATGTAATGGTTATTTAAAATCATAGAGTAATATAGTTTTTTCTAAAATTTGTCTTAACAAATTCAAAATTTTATACTAATATATAATAATCAATTTTAAATTCTTTCGATTAATATTCTTTTAGGAGATACTTCTAATGTATCCAACTATACCCGAAAAGTTATTGTGTGTATCCACCTACCAAAAATGTTTTTTGATATATCAAAC
>LUCG01244790.1:0-10503 GCA_001633085.1 Carthamus tinctorius
TAAATAACATTTTAATAAAATAATCATAAATTTATCTTCAAAATGGGGAATCTGTTGGAGATGAATACAATTTTTGTTGAATATTTTAACTTTTAAATCTCCATTTTAGAGAAATTTTGGAAATGCTGTTGGAGATGCTCTAAGCTAGCTTTTTGAAACGCTACTTTGAGTAGCTTATGAGGAGCTTTTTGTAGCTTTTTCCAATTATNCAATTCAAAGATACCCTTTTTGGTCATTTTACATACTCATAAGCTAGTTTTTGCCAAACATAATTTGTTCATAAGCTAGCTTATCAGCTCCTAGCAAGCTTATNAGTCAATCCAAACATAGCCTTGGTATGGAACGATGGTGATCAGTGCGTGATTCCTAAGTCGTAGAATGACACTTGGGCAGATCAAGATGAGAGCAACTATACGATATTATTTTTCTGGGCCTAAACTGAACCTGCTAATCCTAATGTGGAGTTGGGTTGAGGATGCCCCTACGGGCCCTGATGCCCATCGCGAGTGCCATGACAGCCATGGACTTGGGCCGGCCCTGGATGCGTGAATGAAAGAAAGGAGGTATAGTTGTCTGTATGGGTGTTTACTTACGCCTTGTACTCTTGTCCCCCCATACAGACAACAAGTGTATTTTTGTCCACAAGTTGTCTGTATGGGGAGACAAGAGTACCCCCTCTGCTGAGCGAATAAGCCCATTTCTGTGACATCAAGTCGTAAGTAAACACCCTTATATGTCTATGCGAATAAGCCAGTTTCCCCATTAAGCCCATTAAGTTGTTAGTAAACACACCCTAAGTTAGAAACCCTAAAATACCCTCTACGGATTAAATGTATAAAAGAAAGGAAACGAAAAAGAAATTGGATTTCAGTTCGTAGAGTTTGATAAAAATTTCTTGGTTTGTAAATGGAACTGACCCTATATATATATATATACACGTCTCTGTGTGTGTATGTGTGTGTTGGATAGAATTGGTGGTACGTGTATATAACCACTATAAATACTAACATATAACCCTTACAAAAATTAGTACCTACCAATCGAACTCAATTATGAATAAACCCATTTTTCAGATAAAAAATCAAAAATTGAAAAATTGTTCTAGGCCTTTAATTGAACATATGAAGTACATGACTTGTATAGTGAACTAATGAAGTATCATTTTCCTTAATAAACATCATAAAATGATTAACGTGCTATATATCTTTAATTCTTGTTGGTTGAGCAATCTCAATAACTATAAGTATCTAGACAGTAATATTGCATTTGCTTTTGTATCGGAATGTTTTAATAGTTGGAATAAAACGGATAGATTTGTTCGTCATGTAGGAGATGTTAGTAGTTTCCACAATGAAACAATCAAGAACTGTGAAGATTTAATGAGACAAGATATTTGTTGAATGGTGCATTACCATTTCGTGGTCATGACCAGAAAATATGTTTATAGAGGAAACTTTTTGGAACTAATAAAGTTAATTCAAGAACATGGTGAGACCGTTCGTAATGTTACATTACATAATGCTCTACGGAATAGTCAAACGGTGGCTCCAAGTATCCAAAAGGACATTGTGGATTGCTTTGCACAAGAGATACTCAAATCCACTTTTGAAGCAATTGGTGATGACGTGTTTGGTTTGTTAGTTGATGAGTCCGGTGATATATCTAAGAAAGAACAAATGGTTATGGTTTTAAGATTTGTTACTTGCGGGGTGGTTAGGGTGCGTTTGGTATGCAAACTGAGTGGGACAGGACGGGACAAAAGAAAATAGTCCCATGTTTGGTATGCCATGGACAAAAATCAGATGGGACAACATGGGACAAAAAACTTGATTTCATGGGACAAAAACTTAAGATTTTTTGTTCCACCAAAATAGGTCGAACAACATAGTACTAAATGAAATATTACCATTATACCCGTTCTTTTTCAACCTGTACCTAAACATAATCCGATATCGTAGCCTCAATCCACCGTCTTCACGGCTTCATCTCCAACACATTGTGTTCATGGCTCTTGATTTCTCGATCATTTTCGCGTTCACAGGTTCAATGGTGGAATTTTGTGGTTTACGATTTCTGTTGGTTTTCTGAGTTTTATGTTCGAATTCTATGGTCGATTTACGTGGTTTTTGAGTTCTATGGCCGATTTTTAGTTTCCTATCGATTTAAGTTACCAAATTAATTTCGTCTTCTGCTTCAAATCGACTGAAATCTGCTAATCACTCGATGTGATCGATGGGTAGAAGAAGAAATGGTGGAGAAAACCTAGAAGGGAAGGAAGACAACGAAGAAATAAATAAAAATGGTGATGAACCAACCTGGTAGAAGATTAGGTTTTGACTTTTGACATGGGGGGCTTTTAAAATGGGCTGGATTAATTTTATTTGATTTATTTTTTTTCTTTAGAATGATATGTAAATATATTTAAATAATTTCATGTAAATAAAATTATAAATGTTAAAACCATTTAAATATATAGTTAATATAAGTCATTTATAATTATTATGTAGTAGAAAACATTAAAACTCGTGTTAGGGGTAATTTGGTCATTTTAATAGTTTTGTTATGTTCTGTCCTGTTCTATTGTAGGCGTACCCAACGTAGAACAGAAAAGTTGTCCAGTCCTATCCAGTCTCGTCCCATCCATTCCCATCCTGTTCTGTCCCATCTAGTCTGCATACCAAACGCTACCTTAGGAACAATTTGTTGGACTTGTTCATGTAATATTCTTTGTATCTTAAGTCTGCTATTGATTCTTTATTTGCTTAATATGGTTTGAGTTTAACAAAGGTCAGAGGTCAAGGTTACGATGGAGCAAACAACATGTGTGGTGAGTTTAATGGTTTGAAAGCTTTGATTATTAATGAAAACAAGTCTGCATATTATGTTTACTGTTTTGCAGACCAACTTCAATTGGTTATTGTTGCAGTTGCAAAAAAAAATCATGGTGTTGTAAATTTCTTTAAGTTATTGAGTGTTTTGATGAATATGGTTTGTGCTTCTTGCAAAAGAAAATATATGCTCATAGAAAGTCAAAAAGAAAAGGTGGAAAAAGCCAACAGTAGTGGTGAAACTGAAACAGGAAATGGGCTAAATCAAGAGTTTTCTCTTGTAAGAGCCGGAGATACGCGTTGGGGTTCTCATTACAAAACACTTCTATAGTTGGTTAACATGTATCCTTGTGTTATTGAGGTGATTTAATATGTTGAAAATAGTTGTGATAATAGTACGAGTGTATGGCAAGCGTGTGGGATTCAAATATAATTAAAACCATATGATTTTGTGTTTATTTACACTTTATGTTGCATATTTTAGGGGTCACAAATTCACTATCGCAAGCTCTTCAAAGAAAAGATCAAGATATTTTGAATGTTATTTCATTGGTGGAAATAACCAAGGAAAAATTGCAGGAGTTTAGAGTTGATGAGTATGAGCCTCTTTTTGAGAAAGTCTCTACTTTTTGTGGAAAATACGATATTGGAATGGTGAACATGGAAGAAGATTATGTTGATCCAAATAGGTGAAAATATAGAATCAATATCACACATCAACATTATTACGAGTATGATTGTTTCAATACAATTGTGGATATGCAAATTCAAGAGTTTGGTAACAGATTTAGCGATACAAGTTTAATATCGATTTTGTGTATGACAGCATTGAATCCACGTGATTCCTTATGTGATTTTGACCGGCCAAAGTTACTAAAGTTGTGCGAGTTCTATTCGGATGATTTTAGTAATGCAAAAAGAATGATTTTTGACCATGAACCTCGCCTCTACATTGCTAGTGTGCAAGAGGATGAAAGATTTGCTAAGTTGAAAGGTATGTATCCAATATAAATAACTTTTCTTTTTTGTTAGCGAAAAACGATAAATATAAACAAGTATATGACTAACTTTTCTGTTACTCTTCTAAAGGTTTATCCGATCTTGCTAGAGTGATGGTGGAAACAAGGAAACATGTTACGGTTCCTTTAGTGTATCAGCTACTAAAGTTAGCATTGGTTTTACCCGTTCCAACCGCATTAGTTGAGAGATGTTTTTCTGTGATGAAGCCTTTGAAGTCAGATTTGCGTAATCGGATTGCTGACGATTTTTTGAATGCTTGTGCGATTTGTGCAATAGAAAGAGAAGCACTTGCCAAAGTTATAAATGAAGATGCGATAGTTCGCTTTAAGAAAATGGAAACCCGTAGACAACAATTATAGACTTGAATTCCTAAATTGTTCCTCATTTATATACATTTTTATTTTTATATTGTTATATCATGTTGTTTACACCCCAATCCCCATCTTTAAAGTTTCTGGATCCGCCTCTGTGAAAATGGAATAGACCATATATGCACGTCTATGTGTATTGTGAACTATTTGATAGAACCAGTGGTACGTGTATACTGTCACACCCTGCTAAAGCGGAAACACGAGGGGAAACAGTCCGGAACTCATCACACTAGGATATAGCAAAAACCAACCATACATTTAAAAATAAAACATAGAATTTAGAGTTTACAAGTTTACAAAACAAGTTTCAAAGTTCACGGAAATAAGTTCAATCAAAATAAGTCCAAGATTGTCTTGATTGTTGAAACGTGCGAGCAAGTTATACAATTTCGACTTACTTCTTATCTCCCGAAAAGCATATTAAAAACAAGGATTAACTACAAAGAGTTAGTAAGTTCACAGGTTTTAAATGCACAAAACAGTTTATATGCAGAAATACCTTAATGAATCGAAAGTTTACTTCAACTTTGGTACATAACTTTAAGAGCAATAATCAAATAACGTCATACACATGATATACAACTATTGAGCCACTACTAAACCTAAACGACATTCTACGCCTCACGAACTACCTCAGTGGTGGCTCTCTAAAACTACATGGGTAGAGCATTCTTATTGATAAAGTGCACCCCTACTCGTCAGTCAAAGGTGGGTATGTCAACCAAATAGCGCTATCCACTAGTATCATCGGCCCAATAAGAGTTAATAGTAGTGTTTCAAACGGGGACTTAACAAAATACTCAACATATCATTTCTTGTGTACACATCAAATTGCTCATAATAATGATTTATATTATCAATCATACAACAACATAAATCAATCAAATTTCAGTTTGAACATACTTTACACCCTAAATATATATAAAACATAGTAAAAGTGGGGCCGTGAATACTCACCTGAATTAGTAGACGCGAAGTGAAAACGGCAACTTGGTTTCTTGACCGGCCTAAGAATGCCCTATAGTGATAAATAAACTTATAAGTCTTATTGTACTTACACTTATGACTAAGCTAATCTATAGACGTCCACATTTTATACAATGCCTCAACATTGGTTTTTATAGATAAAATATTGTTATAATTAAATTATAATACTTAATAAAGTCATACAAATGTAAAGGAGTTCATAGGTTTTTCACTTTATAGTAACACCCATGTTAGGGATTTTTCACTTTATATCTTGTGTCCATGTTGGGAGTTCATAGGTTTTCACTAGTTTGTGGATATTTCTCATACCCTTAGTGTTCCACCTCACTCCTAGAACATCAAGAAGGTATTTTCTATTTGAAATGTAAAGGAGCCTAGAAAACTCATAAGGTTTAGCATAAATAGTGCTTAAAATGAGATGAAATCACTAGATAATACTCTTACCTTTTGAAGGATGATGGAGGATGTTTTTAATCTTCACTTCAATCTTCAACAAATGGTGTTTTATGGCTGGAGTTGGCTGATTTGTTTGAAGGTTTGAAGGAAGAAATTTAGAGAGAATGAACTAGAGAGAGAAAGATGAAAATGGATGGTTTTTGTTTTCAAAATGAAATGAGATTGAAACTAAAAAAAAGTTTATAAGGAGGGAAAAATAGGTGGGGTGGCCAGCCCCTATGTAGGCCCCCAAACCCATCACAACATTTTTTTTTATCAAAATGCAAACCCAATCTTCTTTAAGATGCAACGTTTTATCAATTTGTGACGTTTTCCCCCAAAATACGAACTTATATTTAAATAAATCTTACAAAATGGAATATTTTATACTTGAGAGTTAAAACCCTATAACTTATATAATTTAGACTTTAGTTGGATTAGATTGGCATTATAAAAGATGTTTTAGACAGTTACGGGCCGAAGCCGGGCTTTCTAAGCAACTATCGGGATTTCTAGCGAGCTTTTGCCTTATTTAGTCTAAATAGATCCTAACAAAGGATTTTTGCTAAATTAACACTTGTAAGTACTTATCAGATGCTAACCTGAGAGTTTGGATTTTTGTCAGATGTCACATATACAACCGCTATAAATACTAACACAATAACCTTACAAAAAGCAGTACCTAACAATCGAATCCAATTTATGGATAAACCAATTTTTGAGATTAAAAATTATAATATTGAAAATTGTTCTAGGCCTTTGATCAAACATATGAAGTGCATGACTTGTATAGTGAACTAATGAAATACTATTTTCCTTAATAAACATCATAAAAAGATTAACGTATTATATATGTCTTTACTTCTTGTTGCTTGAGAAATTTCAATGACTATAAGTATCTAGACAGTAACATACAAATAGCTACGGATAATGATTTTTAAATCATGAAGCAAAAAATCAAGTAAGCAAAAAAAACCCCAAGAAATATAAGGAAATAGAGATATCCAGATTCTAGCAAATCAAGTAGCGCCTTCGGGTGAGGGTAGAGGTGCACAAAAAACCGAAAAACCGAAAAAAAAATAACCGGAACCGGTTTCAGAATAACCGGTTTTTTTTAACCGGACCGGTTTTTGTATAAACCGGTTAACCGATCAGTTTTTTGTTTGGGACCGGACCGGTTTGGGTACCGGATAAAAAAAACCGGTTTAAAACCAAACCGGTTTCAAAAATAACCTATTTGGTGGATAGAAGGAGTAATATATAATCTGGAAAATTGTTATGGGCCACTGATATTATGGATCATCCAAATGTCCAATTACCAATTAAAATCACCTGGCCCAAAATTCGTAGCATTAAAATCACCTGGCCCAAATTCAGCCCAAACTCATACCGGTTTGAAAAAAAACCGGTTATATATTAACCGGTTACAATCCGATCTGTAACCGGTTACACCGGATACAACTTTTTCTCCAAAAACCGGTTTAATACCGATCCGGTTATGTCAGAAACCGGTTTTGTCAGACCCTCAAAAAAACCGGTTCGGTTAAAAAACCGGTAATGCACACCTCTAGGTGAGGGGCTTGGGTTCGGTCTCGAGCTTGGCGGGTGAGGGGGAACATCGGTACGCCTGTCTCAGGTAAACCCGGAGGGTGAGGCCCTCGGGTCTCCACAACCGACAGGTTCCCTCCTATTTCTCTATCTTTCTCCCTCTCTTATACTATATATACACACACACATAGGATTGAGCAAATAAACTCCACTTTCAATAGATTGAGTTACTTTAGGGTAGTGGTACTCCACTTTATGGTAGGAAAGAGAGAAAAATTTTGATGTAGCGCTGATGTGACATCAGGATTCAGTGGGTTCAAAGGGTAGAATGAAAGATAAACTTATTAGAGATATATAATATATCTCGTAGCTATCTATTTGTGTCTCATCCCTATTAAAATGGTTTATGATTAATGAGAATAATCGTTTCATTTTCTCTATTCCATTGTTCTCCTATTTTGTTTTTAATTATTCTTTCAAGTTCCCAACTTTAGAGATTTTGAGAAACTTTTCGACGCATCGCGCGCAGGTATAATCTAGTAACTAATAAATGTGGCTGGAAACAAACACTCAACTATGATTAAGCAAATAAACTCTTAAAACAATCAGTTACAAATAAATAATTAGCTCTTTAACATATTTCAAATAATCTTTAAGAACAAACAAGTGAAAGAACTAAAAATGTAATGCATGTCCATCCTAATACTGATAGTTGTAGAGATATTAGACAAAAAATCGAAGAAACAAGAAAACTATACATGAACATCTAGATTCTAGCGTCTAATCACATAGAAAACAAGAGCAAACAGTAAAACTTACCTCGACCCATCACGAAAGAAACAGAGACAAACATCGAAACAGAAAGATCAAATATTTCTCGGGATTGCAAATTCGAACGTAGAAGGACCAAACGTGCGTTAAATACAAAGCATAAGGGCTAGTTATGTCATTCCCGGATGGGTCAACCCAACAACCCAAAATTCTCTAGGGCCCAAATCGGAAAACGAAAACCCCTTCCTTCACCGCCATTATTATACATATAAAAACCCTTTATCATCATCGCCTTTATTCCATAAAACCCCCCTTCTCGAATCTCCGATTTCCATCTCGCCGGCCGTTCAATTCCTTCTTCATCATCTACAATGGCTAGCACCGATCTCGAGCGTAACGTGGAGGAGGAAACCGCCGCCGCTGAAGACGAGGACACCGGAGCACAAGTCGCTCCGATCGTCAAGCTAGAGGAAGTTGCCGTCACTACCGGTGAAGAAAACGAGGATGCTATTCTCGATCTGTAATGTTTTTCGATCGCGATCTCCGTTTAATCGTTTTTCTTCTGTGTTTTTGAGTTAACTTTTGGTTTTGAATTCTCAGTAAAGCGAAATTGTATCGATTCGATAAGGATGGAAAGCAGTGGAAGGAACGAGGTGCTGGTTCAGTTAAGCTTTTGAAGCACAAGGAAACTGGAAAAGTTCGTCTCGTTATGCGTCAATCGAAAACTTTGAAGATCTGTGCGAATCATCTCGGTATGTGAAGATATCGTGTTTGTGATCGATTTGATTTGATAAAACGATAACTAGTGTTGTTGATTTCAATATGTTATTGTTTGTTGTAGTTATACCTACTACGTCCATTCAAGAACACGCCGGCAACGATAAGTCGTGTGTATGGCACGCTGCTGATTTTTCTGACGGTGAATTGAAGGATGAACTTTTCTGTATTCGGTTTGGATCAATCGAAAGTAAGTACTTATTGTTTGCATTTGCTTCTGTCGATATATTTCATATAGTTTATGCCATTGATATTTCATGTGATGTTGTATCTGTTGTATTTAAGTTCATAGATAGCTAATTGTGTGTCTGTTTGCCTTATCATATGTAGCTGATTGGATTCACATAATCTTAAGTCCATAACCGTAAGTAGCTTCATAAGAAGTGTTTTGTTTTTGGCGAAATACTACGGAATGCATCTACACCGGTTGCAGAATTAGTTATTCCTATATTACAATAATGTTCTATCTTTATGTGGTTGTTAATTATCGTTCCGTGATATGTGATTGTTTATCTTGTGTGAGAGCAAATTGTTACAAAGTGAGTTCATATTAATTTGATGATCTGCTAAAAAAGATAAGTATATATTAGTTTCATGTTAATTTGATGGTCTTACTTTCATAGCTAGATGGCATTATTTTCTGGCAGTTTTTAAGTCATAGTTTGTGGCTACACGTTAAAGAAGCATGATGCTATTGTTAAGAATAAAAAGCATATAACTTGCTTAAGAAATACGGGAGAATGACTTGATTGAATAGCATTACAAGTAGCTAACGAAGAATTGCACAAATAAAGAGTCAGCAGAAAACCAACTAGCCTATGTAAAAGGAACTTAAACTGAAGTGTAAAGCAATCTAATACCTGTCAGCTATGATGGTTTTTAGATTCAGGCAGATTTACTTAGGTGTCCTTTGTTTTTTAAGAGGTCTGAAGTCTAAAGTCTGATTTCACATCTAAAAAAATAAGATGTGGATGGTGTACGGTACCTCTTAAAATTTCAGAGGACGGTAAGAGGTTTTCAGTAAGTCTTGAAAAATAAGATGTGGATAGTGTATCTCTTAAAAATAAAACAAACAGTCTTAAGTCTGCAAACCTATTAATTTTCAGATTTAAGAGGTTTTAAGAGATATTTAATAAAAAATAAACAGCCTCTTAATCTATTTGATCTTTTTGAGATGCGCTGTCTTGCAGATTGTATATGAGCTGTTTTTTAATATTTAAATTGTTTTCTTTTGTTTGTTATGTTGTGCATTATCTGCTTGGTCTTAGTTGTGAATGTTTGCCTTTTTTCCAACAAGGATAATTGTTTAATCCTTGTTTTTTCCTGATGCAAGGATTGTTGTAAGAAGGCTCATGAACTTGATGTGCATCTTTTTATATTTTTTTAAATATTGATTTGGGACTTCCACTGAATGTGAGTAATGTGTTTGATATCTACCTTTTCTTATGGTACCTACTACTTTGGTTGGTATCTGCATCTTCTTCACTCAATTTATAAATCTCGACTTCAATCATTTTCTTTTAAAGTGTGGCTTACATGGACCTGCTCGAAGATCCAACTATCGTTAAGACACCGTAGATTCCTTGGACCCATATCGATTTGCTGAAAAACCTACACTTTATCTAGGTTATGTGAAGGAACATTGTGCTTGGACCTTGTTGAGTAGTTAGGCGAAAGGTGTTGGATAGCATGGTTATTTAAAAGGGGGAATTGCATCTATATCCTTACAAACTTAAATAATTACACATATATCCTTGCAAACTTAT
>LUCG01244837.1:0-10607 GCA_001633085.1 Carthamus tinctorius
TATATAGGAAAGTTCAAATGAAAACTCATTTTTCATTGTGAACATGAGGACCACTAAAATCGCGCCCCGTGGCAATATTCACTTTGAATATCATGCATTATTCAGAGTGAATAAAAGCGCATAAGCTTTATTCACTTTAAATAATGCATGATATTCAGAGTGAATATTGCCACATGGCACGATTTTAGTGGTCCTCACGTTCACAACCANATAGGGGGAGAGAGAGAGAGAGATGAGGTTCAAGGGAAAACGTCAAATAACCGGAAAACCTCTATGCACTTGTGCATACGGGGTAATTTGTAATTTCTTTTACATATATACAAGTGCATACATAAATATTTAAAAAAAAAGAACAAAAAAGAACCTGCATACGGGTAATTTGTAACATGCACACGTGCATATGCACAAGTGCATACAGATCATATAAAAACAAAGAAAAACCCTTTTTTTGTTCCTTTTTTTTTAATATTTATGTATGCACTTGTACACACGTAATGTTTTTTACAAATTATCCCGTATGCACAAGTGCATAAAGTTTTCCGGTTATTTGAGGTTTTCCCTTGAATGTGACCCTATATATATAGGTGTATATGTATATATAATGAGGGAGGATCAAATGAGTATGCTAACTATTTAAGAGAATATGATAACGACCAAATCACTTGCAAAATCACATTTGATTTTACATTAACGGACAAAAAAAGGCGTGTGAGCGACTTTGGCCATGTCTTCAGGTCGCAGGGCAAAGTCGGGTGAATCACTGTGATTTTGTATGTGATGTTAATGTAAAATCACATGTGATTAGAGCATTTTGTTATTCTCTTAAATATGTATTGTTCTTGTTTGAACCCGAGTCTATATACAATACACACACACACCCGACAAACTTCACAGACACACACACGCTCATCTTTGGTGAGTCTTGAACCCTTGACCTCTAAGGAGACTGAGATCTTCTGATAAATAGGATACGTCTGGGCCAAATGACCTTTTGGTACACTGTGCTATCTTGTAGTCAAGTTAATGTTCATTTACTTGGAAAGGGCTTATCAACATTTGAAATCAATTTATACCCATGTAGAAAATAATGTTGTTTTGATTTCACGAGAAAGCTACTAAAAGTCGTAAATTAAGTGGCTTCTATTATGCCACATTATGTTCTATATTTTTGACATATTTGATGTCTTATAAAGCTGATTTTGTTATAGTTAAGAGTGACATTTTGTTCTTATTTGGGTTCCAAATTTGATTTTAAATTCAAAACTAGCAAGCATACTATAATATTGTTGATATAATAGATGAAGTGTCTTCTCGGAAAACATTCAAGTATTTTAGTTCTGATCTCAAGTTTCTTTTTCTTCAACTCCATGGTCTTGATAATTTACACTTGGTTTTCGGTGAAAAAAAGGAAGAACAAGAAAGTAGGTCTGAAGATGCTTACCACATGACTTATTGACGATCTTGTTCTTCTTCAGCTTTTGTCAAGCTGCAGCTGCTGCTCAGGCTGGTGCTTCCGTTATTCAAATTTTTGTCGGTCGCCTTAGGGTATATTACTCTTCAGTTTTCTTGTTTTATCGTTATTATCAAATTTCAATGTGGTAAAAGATAGCCCTAGTGTTGTTAGGATAAGTCTTTTCCCACAATATTTTCTTCCCATCCTTGTGAAAAGGCTATTTCCTTGATTTCAAGCAGGGGAACAGAATAATAAGCGGCATAATATAAAATAAAACAAAAATTAATTACAAAAAGAACGGTTTCGTTAAAAATGACAAACAAGTGGTGGTTTGCAACATAATTAACCTAAACTTACTTCAATTTTTTGCACATTGTCAGGATTGGGCACGCAGCCACAGTGGTGATCCTGAGATTGAAGCCGCTCTTAAAAGAGGAGAAGACCCGGGGTTGGCTTTGGTTAGTCTCATAAGTCATAACCTTCTAGTTTCTAGGTCAACTTAGTTATTTTGTGTTTTCAGTTAAGATGGTGGTTTCAGACTTACGCCTTCTTTTCTTTCAGGTGACAAAAGCTTACAATTATATTCACAAATACGGGCATAAATCAAAATTGATGGTTGCCTCGATCCGAAACAAGCAAGACGTGTTCAATGTTTTAGGGTACAAGCTATTTTCTTGCCTGTTTAATGTTATCATGTGTCATAGCGTAGTCTGGGGCTGGTGTGTCCTAGCTGTAGAGGTGTGGGTGTAGTCCATATGACTGTGGGACCCGTGTGTGTTGGGAGAGGGGGGGGGGTTCCANCAGTAGAGGCGTGGGCGTAATACATATTTTTTAGAACCTGGATCAAGCACTGAATCTCTGCCAATGGGATGCATGCGGGATTTACCTCCCCCATGATGACTGTGGTCTGTGGGACCCATGCTCCAGCGGGTGGCGAATACCCTTTTTTAACGAATAATAAATGGGGTGCTACTTACTAATAATGCAGGGTTGATTATATCATCACTCCGTTGAAGATATTGCAGGCTCTTAAGGAATCTGTGACTCCTGATGATGACAAATATACATTTGTCAAGAGATTATCCTCACAATCAGCTGCTGCTTATAACTTCACTCATGAAGAGGTATAAATGCTCTTGGATTTAATTTTCTGATACTTTTGCCTTTTGCAAACCGGTAAACCATAGATGGAAGGAGCGTGTTTTTTAACTAGGAGGGGCAAGTTTGGGAAAAAAAAAGTCGACTTTCTGCATAAAGCTTCTCCGTAGAGGCTTATTGAATAAGCCACTTTCTATATTATTAAGCCACTACCAAAAAGACATGTATAGCTGACTGAATATGTTGCGAGTCCCATTAAGCTCATTAAAGGAAAATTTTGACTTTCTGCATAAAGCTCCTCCTTAGAGGCTTGTTGAATAAGCCACTTTCTATATTATTAAGCCACTACTAAACAGACATGTATAGCTGACCAAGTTTAGCTCATTAAACATACCCTAAGATATACTGGGTTTGTTTGGTTTGGTTTATCTACAACTATTGAATCAATCTACCTTTCCTCTTCGATGTTTGCAGTTGGTAAAGTGGGACCAACTTAGCTTCGCCTCGGCAATGGGGCCCGCGGCGTTGGAGCTTCTAACGTCTGGAATGGACGGTTATTCCAACCAAGCAAAGAGGGTCGAAGAGTTATTCGGAAAGATATGGCCCCCACCAAATGTATGATCGAAAAAGAGTTTCTAAACTCGATCTCGTACTGTTGTTTGTATTCGACGTTTGAAAGCAACAACGTTGCTATGTACTTGCATATAACTCTTTCGGAATCCATGTTTTCACTAATGTTAACGAGAAGATCGAGTGTTGTACGGTTAGATCGTGTTGGTTGTTGGACTAATAGTGTTATCTGTAGCGTCCTAGGGTAACCATATCAAATATTGTCCGCTTTATCCATATCTGGATTCGTGGTTTTATAACTCATCTGATGGAATTATGAGATATTGTCCGCTTTATCTGTATCTGGATTCGTGGTTTCAAGATTCCACCCATAAATTCAAATAATACCCGTCAATGAAATTATGAGATCCGCTCAAATGACTTTCATTATATGTTGGATTCGACTTAGTTAAACATATTTGGTTTAATCAAAATAATGAATGATCTATACTACTATTTATTATTTATTGTTAATTTTTATAAAGATTGATATTTGTGTAGTGTTACACTATTGCTTTTGCACTACTTTTAGTTGTAGTAAAGAAACTAGATTTATGTTTTAACTGTTTTTTAATTAGTTAACAAAAAATATATAAATTAAGAAATTAAAAATAATATAAAAAATGAAAATTAACAAATTACATATGGAATTTGCTATAGCTTTATAATATATATAATTATATAATAATATATTTTACATTTTATAAACTAAAATTATGAAAAGTGAGGTTTTATAAGGTTACTGTTCAAAAAAATAAGGATATCGATTGTGGAGTTTTGTTGAATTTCTTATTTTAGAGGTTTGTCTTAAATATATTATAAAATATTTGTATTAATTAACATATTATATTATTAGAAAATTTTGTTAATTATATTATAAAATATTTGTAATTGATTATTTATTCAAGATATCTTTTTGGTCATTTTACATATTCATAAGCTAGTTTTTATTAAACATAAGCTAGCTTATCAGCTAATTTTCCAAACACAGCCTTAGTGAAATTTTTAAAAACGAGACCTAAACTCTAATAAGTCTAGTTTTCATTCTTCAGATATGCCTTTGCTCTAAATAAGTCATTATAAATGTTCGTCGGAGCCAGGGGTAACATCATCTAACCATATCTTCTCTCTTCTTATATTAAGAGATAGAAGTTAATTACAGAGTTGGTTCCTATATTCTAATGGTTTTTACAAATAATAAGAATCAACAATAAAAAGGTGAAAGGAGAGAGAGAAGATATGGTTTGACGATTTTATCCATGAATTTTAATGGACTATTTTAACCAAGTTAGAGGTAAGGCCCCACTTTCAGAGCAAAATTGCATATCCGGTGACTAAAAATTCGACTTATTGAAGTTTAGGTCTTATTTTCAAAATTTTCACAAAATTTCAAGGACAAGAATTGTAGCTTACTCCTTTTAATATAATGTCGACTTAAAATTAACCACAAAAGAAGGAAAATTCCTTGAAAACCACATCTTCACACCTTTGCTCTGTGTTCTACATTTTCTCTCCGCCAAACACATTTTAAACTGTCCTTATATTTCTCCGACACTCTTTTGTTCCAGTTTTACAATTAAATTCAGTACATTGAAATATAAGTGATCATATCTTTGTAAAACTAGCAAATGCCATAGATTGTTGACAAATGAGACCTCAAATTAAATCAGATGTCGAAAACCCGACTGACACCTCTCTTCTTGATGCTGATTATGGCTACGTCCCATCATTAGACGCTAGTCTACCATCTCAAGCTCAAGAAAATGGCCAACAACCGAGTAAATCGGTTCTTCTTCTGATATCCACGTTGTTGGCCATTGGCTTGTTGGTGGCTTTAATAGTCGGAAATGTTCACATTGAAACACATGACGACAATGGTCCATTGCGCGAAAGGATGGATCCAGTGGAACAAGGCGTTTCCGAGAAATCATTCAGGTTACCTTCCGACAAATCTTCTTTTGAATGGACCGATGACATGTTGAGCTGGCAAGCGCCGGCGTTCCATTTCTATCCGGGGAAGAATTGGATGAACGGTAAAAATGTCATTTTTCAATATACCAGACTTTCTATTTCATTAGTAATAAATATTTATGACGATTATATCTGGATTTATACTTTAAAAAACAACCATGGTTACATAGATTCAGAAAAACTTTGAATAAAAAAAAGGTAAAACCATTCTATGTTTTTCAACTACAATATATAACTCTTTTTTTTTCCAGTTTATAACAATGTTATTAAAATCTAAAACCAAATATAACAATTGCTGCTTTTCACTTGCATAAACTCAGGTACTAATTTGTTTTGTTTATTTTTTTTTTTTTTAATACTTTGTGGTGGTTGGGCATTTTCTTGATGGTGCAATTTTTGGGCTTCACATATTCTTACAGATCCAAATGGTAAGTTATGCATCTAGTTATTTACTTATTTTAGTTACTGTGGTTTGTTATAGATCTTGATTTTTCATCCCTGTGGTTATGAAATTACCATTTTGGTCCCCATTGATATCTCTTTTTGGGGCGCTAATTCTTATCTTTAAATACAAGGGACCAAAATGGTAAAGAATTATAAATCATAAGGACCGAAACAACAATAAATAGTAAAATACAAGGACGAAAATAGCAATAAATTATAAACCATAGGGATGAAAACTGCAAGTTCTAAAACATAGGAACGGAAATCGTAATTTCTAACAAATAACAATATATTGCAAACTATAGGGATAAAAATTACAATTTCTAAATCACAGGAATGTAAATCGAAATTTATTAACAAACCACAAGGTCGAAATCACGATAATCATAATGTACTCGTAAAATATTTCACTAGTCAAATATTAATATTATTTTTTTTTATAAAAATATTATAGGCCCAGTTTATTACAAGGGTTGGTACCACCTATTTTACCAATATAGCCCTTATGCTCCAGTCTGGGGTCTAATTGTTTGGGGTCACGCCGTTTCACGAGACATGGTTCGTTGGCGCCACCTTCCAATAGCCATGGAGGCGGACCAATGGTACGATGTTAACGGTGTTTGGACCGGTTCCACCACCATCCTTCCAAACAACAAACTTGTGGTTCTTTACACTGGTTCAACAAATAAATCGGTTCAAGTTCAAAACCTAGCCTACCCGGCTAACCCATCAGACCCACTTCTTGTTAACTGGATCAAAGACCCAGAAAACCCTGTTCTTGTTCCACCGCCGGGGATCGGAGACAAAGACTTCCGTGATCCCACCACGGCATGGCTCACCCCTGACGGCAAGTGGCGGATGGTGATTGGTTCTAAAGTCAATAAAACCGGAATTGCGTTGTTGTATGATACTGAAGATTTCAAAAGTTACGAGCTTCAAAAAAAGTGGTTGCATGATGTCGCCGACACCGGAATGTGGGAGTGTGTGGATTTTTATCCGGTGTCGGAAACAGAATTTGCCCTTGATACCGGAGTGTACGGACCGGATGTGAAACATGTGCTAAAAGCCAGTATGGATGATGATCGATGTGATTATTATGCGATCGGGAAGTATGACCAAGTGGCTGGAAAGTGGGTGCCGGATAATCCGAAGATCGATGTTGGGATCGGGTTACGATACGATTACGGGATTTATTATGCGTCAAAAACGTTCTATGATCAAAACAAGAAGAGACGGGTATTGTGGAGTTGGATTAAAGAGACCGATAGCGAACATGCGGATATTCAAAAGGGTTGGGCCTCTCTTATGGTATGTTTCTCACTTTAACACAAAAAGACATTTTAATGAAATAATTCTTAGAGGTCATGTCTGCATGGGCGGACCTAGTGTAGCGCATATGGTGGCACGTGCCAATGTTTCATTCTTCCGTCGTAGTGTAAAAAATACATGATCGTGAAAGGTGTCTCCGTAACAATTTGTTGTGTGTCACCATATATATTTTGAAACTGCAATAAAGGGACAAGTTTTCCTTGGTAGAGTTTGTTAATTCATTGCTTTTCAAATATGAGATCTTGTGTTCAAGTCCCGTTAGAGTCATTTTTCCTAGATTTTAGATTTTGATTTTGGATTTATTGTGTTTATAAAAAAAATTGCTGCAATAAGACTCAAACTTGAATCATTAAATTTGAAAAGCAATGAACTAACCACATGACCAATATTGATTTTGTTGAAGAATATCTCTATGTATGTTTTGTTATAAAGAAACAATGCCAGCGTTTGAAAAAATTATGCATCCACCCCTACATGTTTGCATACATTTTAGTGTTCTCAAACCCTATTCCTAGTTCTGGGTGGGATATATCTAACTTGTTTAGTTTGGTTTACGAATTGAAACGAAAGTTCGTTATTTTATGAACATGTTCTTCGAGATATATCTTGTTTACATTCGTTGTAAATGGTTTTAGGCGATTCCACGTACGGTTGCACTTGATCCAGCAACGGGTGGAAATTTGATTCAATGGCCGATTGAAGAGATAGATAAATTGCGATCTGATCTTAAAGTATTCGATGAGATTAAACTCAAGCCTGGTTCGATCGAGCCGCTCAATGTCGGGCCAACATCTCAGGTGCGTATTAAAAAAATGATTCTATATAGAGGGGCCTATTGCCCCCGCTCAAAACCAAAAATAAAACTTAGAGGTTGTTTGGTAGTTGCTGAATAGTTTGATGTTGAATGATTAAGTGATCAAAATGATTAAGAGGCTCTTATGATACATTGTAAAATGAAATATGATGGTTTGGTAGTTGTTGAAAATGAAATCAGGGCGCTGAATGGTTAAGAGAGGTCCATGATAAAAAAAATCATTCAGAGGTTTTTAGAACCATTAAGAGGCATTTCATTTTTTTGCCAAACAAGATTTACCTCTTAACGATTAAGAGGTTGTCTCTTAATGGAACTATTAAGAGGTAAATAAACAACCCCTAAGGGAAATTTACCCTAACAAATTTTTAACGAAACTTTTTGTCCTTGCCTCCATTGAGAAATTTATCCCCAATCCCGCCCCCTATAAAAAATCATTGATTTGACATTACTTCTATGTTTTGTGCTGATACGTTTGTGGCGAATTCTCTCGTTGACAGTTGGACATAATGGTCGAGTTTGAGCTTAATATGAAGGTTTCCAATGGATTACGGGTAGGAAGCGTTGTGCCATATAACTGCGGTGGTCATGGTGGAGCTGGCATGAGAGGCGCTTTAGGGCCATTTGGTGTATTAGTTTTGGCAAACAAGAACCTAACTGAACACACGCCTGCTTACTTCTACATCGCTAAAGGCATTCGTGGCGATCTCGATATATTATTTTGCATCGATCAATCAAGGTTTTGGTTTTGTAGTTTTTCTGTGCCCATTCATTCTGTACATGCACCAATGATATCCTGGAGCATATTCAGAATGAATGGGCCTTCTGAAACAGCTTCAAGTAATATATTTTGTTCATTATTGGTTAATATTTGATGTTTCATTGCTAGATCTTCCATTGCAAAGGATGTCGACAAGTCTATTTATGGTAGCACTATCCCTGTCCTTGAAGGCGAAAAATTGTCGATGAGGATTTTGGTAATTTTACTTATTAAGCCAATTATGTTTCTGAAAATGACACTAAAAGATACTTAATAAGACTTAACTTTATAAAACCTACGCATTTGACCTATAGGATGGTTTTACAATAAATTATTCAGGCGAAGCTACACAACCTATTTTGTCCATAAAGTTGGACAATCTAAAAGGACACGTGAAATAAATTCTTTTTAACGTAAATGACATTTTTGAGAAGTGTCATGTTAGCTTTTTTATATAGGACACTCTTGAAGGATGTCTTATGAAAAGACGAAAAGGAGATCTAAGTTTTATCTCTTATTGGGTTAACCAACATTTTCAATATAATTTGTTAGGCTCACTGGTTTCATTACAACAACTTATTGTAGCGTCATTATGTAGACTGCTTAAAAGTTGGCCCCGTTAAGCATTTTATTAAGATGCCTAAGAACGGTTAAGCATCTTAAATACTTGTTTTCTTTTTGGTAGTGTGAGAACCATACCAAACTAACGGATAAATGTTATTGACCTTTTTCAGGTTGATCATTCGATCGTTGAAGGCTATGCACAAGGAGGAAGAACATGCATTACTTCACGTATATATCCAACAGATGCGATCAATGATAATGCTCAAGTGTTCTTATTCAACAATGCCACAGATATAACCGTAACTGCTTCTGTCAAGATATGGCAAATGGGCCTAAGGTCAAAGAACGATAGTGGGTGGGTTTGGCTTGGCCCGTCACTGATCTTACTTGTTGTCTTCGGGTTCGTGGTATGGACATGGCAAAATCAAAGAAAGAACAATCGGTGATAAGCCCCAACAAAGGATCGACTCAACCCAAACATAGACCTTGAGCCCATTTGATTTAGGGTTGGGCTAGGTCGAAAAAAAAAAGAACATCTTCCCACAATAATAATTTGTCAAGATTCATCAATAACAATATTCTTAACGAGAAGCCCGTGGGCTCGAAGATGAACTCGTGGAAAAGCCCGTCAGGTGACGACGAAAAACGACGACGTTTTATTATGCGTACAATAGAATAAGGCTATGTGGAATATGGGTATGGCTTGTTTAGTTGTTTGGGCTTTTTTTGGGCTTACAAAGGTTATGGGCTAGGTTTAAAATTTTAATAGATCATTGTAGGGTTGGTTTTCTTTTTAAGCTGGGCTGGCCCATATCACATGGCCCAATATTTATCTTCTTCTTGTTGGCTCACCAAACAAAGGAATATTGGACATCTTTCCATCACAATTTTATATTCTTTTATGAGTTCTTATCTTCTTCTTTTTTATATATATAATAAGTGATTACAACAATTTTCTTCTTTTTTCAAGTAACTAATTAAAATAATTCTTACGTCCTTGATTGTAATCAATATGTAAAAACAAACGTCTATGACATCTTGAAAATTACGGTTAATATTAATACTCGAAGCTTGAGCGTGACAGCGACCGTGACCATAACAAGAATCATTACTAGCGGGTAGAATAGTAAAATGTCACATCAATAAACTTTATGATTTTCCTGTAAAACGTATATAAACAACTAAAATTGTCATAATATATAATAACATGACATAATAAGAACCAAAATTGTCATGATATATAATAACACATCGCAAGAAATAAGAAACGACAAATATGTCGGTAGAATATATAATAATTAGTCGGTGAATAATAATTAATTGCTCGAATAATTAATACACCACATAAGATATTCTTAAACCAAGCATATCTATATACTATAAAATCTTATGATAAAAAGAACACGTATTATTTAAAGAACAATTGTATAAGGTATTCTAGATTGTTTAAATCTTTGGGTAAAATATATCAAAATATAACAAAGTTTCTTTAATAAATTTTATTTAGATTTATATATAATGAAGGTGTGATAAATCTAAATAAAACCAAACTTCATTATATATATATA
>LUCG01244845.1:0-13520 GCA_001633085.1 Carthamus tinctorius
TCTGTCGATTTTGACATAAACCCGAAAACCAGTTTCGGTTTTCGTGTTTATTCGACCGTGTTCCTCGCATACAGTTAGTTCGTGAATCGTTTGGGTTTGATCCAACTAGAAGGATTTTCGTTTGGCTCATTACGGGTGAATTAAGCTCAAGCTTCCAAGGTAATCCTAAAACCCATAATTATTAATTGTATTATATATAATAAAATAAACTAAAAGATCTGTGATATTTTTCGGGATTTTAATCCTTATTGCTTCCGCATAAATTAGACCAGTTTGGTTTGATTGAACAAAATTTTTGGATCAGTTTGGTCACAAATTTTGTCGTTTATCTCAACCCAGTTAGGTTTGAGATCACAGTTTATCTCGTGTCAGTTTGATACGAGGATCACATAAAATCCCAACAACCGAGAGATAGACAGCAAACGAAATCAATCGAAAACAACTATCGATTTATATGAACTGATTATCGAAAAGACAAGCAGAGATTAATCAAGATTAGATTAATCTAAAGTAGATAACTAGGCAAGGAATTTAGAGAGCAAATCTACTACTCTGATACCATGTTAGAAATTAAAGATGATGAAGGTTGAATAGGTTGAACAAGAGAGAGACGCCGAAGGATTGCAGCCGTATATTGATGAGTAAAAACAATGAAGGTTACAAAGAAAGAAAGGGAAAACCTAAACTATTTATACAGCGAATACAAGGAAACAAATAAAAAGGCCTAAAGCTCATAGGCTTCTATACAATATACATTCTAACAATAGTACTTGAAGAAAAGCTTGGATATTTTAGGGGCATATATAGCAATGACATTATTTAGGGGAGAATTAACTTTACACCATGATTCTACAATTTTGGATTTTTTTAGTGAGGCCTTTACCAATAGAGTTTTTCACGGGTAAGAGTTTATTTTTAGGGTGGCCGTTTACCGGTTGAGCCCCGATAAGAGGCATAATAAAGAATGAGAGTTTTATGCGCTAAGTAAGGGTAAAAGGAACTCTCATATGGTAATTGCTTACTAGGTTTAAAATGTTTACCAACAATTCAATTCACTATGAAGGATGGAATGTTAAGGTGATATCTATAACAAAACGCTTACTCAATAAGCATTTGATAAACAACATGTTATTATTTCATAGGCCATTTCGTTAAATAAGCTTTTAATTGAAACATAAAATTAAAAAATAAACCTAATAACCTGCAAATTTGTTAAACATCCTACCACACTGCAAGTAAAATCTTGAAAATACACTAGAGAGTTAAGTTTGCAAAAATGATTTTTATAGAATGTTATCTAGTTTCCATAGTGTGTCTTACCAAAAAGTGAGAGAAAAAAAATATCTTTGCAACCATATCATCTAACCATATCTGTGGCCACTCTAACTATTGGTAATTTCTTTATGAAATCCTACCAAAATTTAATATTAAGGTTGGGGATTGTGGTGTTGGGTAAATTGGATGTAAAGTTACTTTTGTCTTTCCAGAACATTTGTCACAAAATAGCATTCATATTCTTCACATATACCAATGAAATGATCAAATCCCTCAAACACGGAATTCGGCTAAGCCCAATTAATTCATTATGCGAATTGGACATCAAGGAATTCAGTCAATAAAAGTAGTCATTCCAGTTCCATCTAATTCATTTGAATTCCGCAAACCAAAAATGAATATATGCACAATGAATATCAAGATTATATAACTAATCTATAAATCAAATATTTGTTGAATAACTATTCATAATGTTTGAATGAGGGAGAGAAGCTTGAATTGCTTGAAAGAATCTAGTAATAGCCAGGTAAGGCTAAATAGTCCCGCAAAGCTTGAATTTAATTTATCAGAAAATGCTCGAATTGCATTTTATTATTGAAATCTCTTTTCATTATTTGGTACATATTGGAGACAATCATACAAGCTTATAGGTTTTGGATTCTTTTACTCTAACACTATAAATTTGTTAAAAATTCATGTGTTCGTAGAATTTTTAAAAGGTTATATGTGACCTAGGCGGCTCATCCCCACATTGATTTTTATTAATATAATAAACAATACAAAATAGGACATAAAAACTAAAACCTCAAATACCAAAATATAAACACACATCACCTAAAACGAGGTTCTCGTGCATTTCTTGAAGCAAAAATATCAATTGATTTTTCATATTCGACATCCGCTAAAAGTTTACTTTCAATATTCAAAATTGTTAAAGTTTACTACAATATCTGGAACTTAAAGATGCGAAAAACTATAATTTAGTAACAATTCAAGTATCAGATTTTGGCACCCTTTTGGTCCTCTTTTCTTTTTGAAAGCTTTCTTTTTCTTTGAAACACCACGAGTGATCAAAGCATGTCTATCTACAAAACCAATTCCACTACAAGTAGAACAAGTTGGATTCTGTGTTTTTTTTCTTTTCTTTCTTTTCTAAACTGTTCTTAGAATCCACATATTCTTTAACTTCATTTTTCTTTGCAATCTTTGTTGGTATCACTTTCTCATTTCTACTTACGTACCAAAGATCATCTTCATAATTTGCCAATCTTTCTCGAAGACGATCATTATTCTTTTCAAAATCAAAACCAGGTTGTATAAAAGAATGACACTTAGATTCAGAAGCACTACGATATGCCTTTAAAAATTTCACAAGTTTTTCAAGATCTTTTTCTTTCTCAATTTACAGGTAAGTATTTAGCAAACAACTCCTCACTGTTTAAAGGTTCCTTACTGGGTAAGCACATGATTAGATAAGATGGTGTTTACCAATATCCCCTCCATGCTTAATACCAAGACTCCTACTCGGTAAGTGCACATATGATAATGTTATTTACCTACAACCTCTAACCCGCAATGTCGTTGATCGAGATATTGTCCTGCAATCACGAGCGTCAAATACTCAGTCAATGCTTACCAAGACCGAAAGCATGATCTTCAAATCAACATATTAAGACCTCCACTTACCTAGTAAGTGCTTACCCAATGGGTTTCGGCTGGATTTAACCCTTTATTTGTCCAATGGGCCTAATATAGCAAACACAAGCCCTTGTCTACCAACGACCAATCCTCACATGAATTGTTAAGGATCCAATATGTCCAACATTTATTCCTTCAAATGTGTCAATTGGGCAAATACGCTTTGTTGGACGAGCATGTCCAAATTATTTTTTGCATTACCCATTTCGACCCATTAGTTTTAACAAGTTAGCTCAAGTCGCAAATTTCTTCGACAATGGTTGTCTAAGCCTACTTCTCTAGAAAGGCCAAGCCGGTCGGGCCTAACGAGCCTTTCCCCTATGAACAACTCTATAAGTAAACGCCTCGCCTAGGAAAGAACTCCAAATCATAGAATCATGGTGTAAATTATAGATTCTATCTAAAAGAATGTCACTACTAAAAGATATGCCTCTAAAACATCTTAGAACTCCAAGGTTTTCTTAAAGTACCTTGACCGGATCATTCTGCAATATATCCTAGTGACCATGTAACAAGTACAACCATCAAAGAGAGGAATAGAACATTAAGGACCCGTGTGGTTGGTTCTTCCTTTTAAGTTCTGTGTGGATAAAGTTGGTTTTATGTATAAAGTTGACTTTATGTATAAATTGTCCGTATGTATTACATAAAACTATTGTTTGTTTGTTTGTTGTGATGATTACTGTTTGAATGATATGAACATTTTACCTTTCCATTTGTTTTTTGTATTATTGATCTCCAAATACCATTACAGGTTACAAAAACCAAAACGAAGTTCATCAAACATTAAGGGATTAATCTCCAAATATTAGAATCTAATTACAAAGTCAATAAAAAAAATCAAGAAAATCAATCCTTGAATTAAATCCAAACAAGAAGTTGTGATTAAAAATCAACATCTTAAAGATATCAAATCCCTTAAGAAAAAAATAGAATAAGATTAATCAAACAGTCGATCTACATATGAGTATCTCGATCTGCATATGAAGATCCAACAATCAAACACAAATCCGAAAACGTTGAACCTTGAATGTCTTGATATGCATCTAAAGGAGGACGAGAGTATGTTAAACCTAGGGCGAGAACAAGAAGAAGAGGATTTCTATCACAGAGGCCTCCGATGGAGGAGAGGGTTCTGGTCAGCAACAAGGAGGACGGGGTCCATTCACATTCGTCACAAAGGGTTTCTAATGGAGAAGGATGAGAGTCTATTCAATCTATGCAGTAACAACCCTCTTGTTGGAGGAGGGGCATGGCAGCAAGGAGTAGGACACAACGTTTTTCAATTGAGAGGGATGACACGAGTAGGGAGGCGACGTTTTCCCATCGAGAGGGATGGGAGGAGCTTGGATGTTAAGTTTTTTCTCTTGTGAATTTGAAGGGGTAGGAGTGGAAATGTGGTGTTTGTATGCATAAGGGTGGTCTCTAAAAGCTTATTCGCTATCTTTAAAGAAGGTTCTAAATGGTGTGTGAGGCATCACATGACGGTGGGATAGAGATTGCGCTCGTTTGGTTTGACTTCACGGTAGATTTCTAATATAAAGAAACATAATGCTTTGTTTCATTTAGAACAATAAAAAACCTAAAAGACCTGATATTGGCAAATTTAGTGACCACGTAGTAACGTGTCTCTACACTTGAGAGAACCCATGGACGCCAAATTTCATTCTCTTAACCAAGGAAGAACGTTCAATGGCCATTTGTTGATTTAAATGATAAATGAAAGTTAACCTAACAAAACTATTTCACTTAAAGCGTTTTAAGGTTGCAAAACTCAGGAGTACATGGGTGGTGCTGACCTAGTGAAGTGCACGAAGTGGTTCCACCGTTATGAACATGACATATGATGACTTCGCAAATAAGCCACATGTCAGAAATTATAAGCCAAAATTGAGGGTGTAACAAGGCGGTATCAAATACTGATGATGAAAGAACCTTCAGATTTCGATCTAATACAACAATGCATGCATCACTATTGGTGATTCCAATTATTAA
This sequence comes from Carthamus tinctorius, assembly GCA_001633085.1. Lineage (NCBI taxonomy): Eukaryota > Viridiplantae > Streptophyta > Magnoliopsida > Asterales > Asteraceae > Carthamus > Carthamus tinctorius. The sequence continues at coordinate 4,969 of LUCG01244845.1, forward strand.
ATTATTTGTTCTTTTTCGTTTATCGAATAAAATTTCCTATTCTTACTTGTTATTGGACGACTAACCAATTCCTTAAACGTAATAAGGAGAACAATTCTTGCATAAGCAATTCTACATTTCTACAAGATTATCTTCCCTCTGTGTTAAATCGAGAGACGAAAAATGCTACAAATTCTCATGTATTAAGAATACAAACACTGTGCAGTTGACATAGTTTGGGAACTTACCATGTATGTGAAACCATTGTTGTATTAGGCAAATGCCGCCATTGAGTGAAAGTACGATTTTGCCCTTCCCTTCTTGTTCTTCACACAATTTGATTATGCAGACAGGGATATGGCAGGTGGTTAATCTTTGAATCCCACCAAAAAAAAGGTAGCCTCCTGCACCAAGTATAAGAATATGGCAAATTTTCAAGCTGAAAGCAACATCTAGCCCATTGTTATAATTTCAGTGAATATCAGCAAGTTAGGCTATAAAAGAACATGGACTTGTGACCTTCAAATATGCTACTTATAAATCTTAAATTCCAATATTACCCTTGATCTAATTTTTATATGTATTTATCTTCTACTTTTCTTCATCATTATCCATCAATTACTTTCTTTTATGAAGACTAGCATGATACAGGGAGATGATTGAGAAACCTCAATTCCATAAATAATCTCGAAATCAAATACAAAACCCATCATCCAGATCCAATCAAAGAATACTTGACGAACCCCAAATCATTCAAACAATAAATCTTTCAAACTCAGGACCCACTTCTCAAGTGAAGAACCTTACAAATTGGCAGACTTTATTTTGGGATTTTATCTTCCAATTTACGGTTTTTGATGCAAGTGATTTGAACAAGAGTGTACAATGTATAGGCAGACGAGGGTACGGTATCAAATGATACAGACGATGGTGGTCGAGGTGGGCTGGCAGTGCCCGTTGGTGGAATACAGGTGGTAGACAGACACGTAGTTTATGGATTTCAGTTTGCAATTTAGCATTGCATATAGGTCCAATTTTTATGTGGACCTCTACGCCTTTGATCTGCATGGGCTAGTTTAGAGAATAACCTTGTAACATATTTTTATGATTTCTCACATTTTTTGAGGCATTCTTGTACTAGGAAGAGACGTATTTTTTGTTAGGCAGGCACTATTAAATCTATCAAAATATAATAGTTATTCTCCAAAATAACCCTGATCCACACCCACTGCCATTATATACATAAAAAAAAAAGGTTAAAACTGGGATGAGAAAATTAGAGGTTAGATAAGCACGAACCTCGTTCTGTCCGTGAAGACATACCTACTCAATAAGGCTCCATCGGTCACCCGATGAAGAAGAAGCACCAGACCCAAGTCCTAAACAGTGTTACTGAGTCCACCAAGGAGCTCCAGCCTCATAAAAGTGCTCGCCTTCATCCCATGAAATTTGACACGCTTGAAGTCCAATAGCCACGCCAGGTTCCTTCCCATGCTTTGCAGCCCATTCTTCAATGGCACATTCTCTTTCGGCCTCACTTTCAAATTGCTTCTTGTACTTCCCAAAAGGGTTTACCCCAGGACTCACTAGCTCTAGAATTGCAGCTGGAGTATACATCGAGTCACCCACTATTGGTGCACCACAGGCTGCCAGTTGAGCTCGAATCTGTACAATGTGAATGTTGTAAAATAAACTGTGTGCTATTTGGTGTAATCGATACACACACAAAAAAGTAGGCGTGGCAAGGAAACTAAAAGATTAAAAACAAACATTCACCAATTTTCCTACAGTTGTTGCTATGATACTTGTCATTTCTCGTGAAATTTTGTAGTACATATAAAGAAAAAGGCTAACAAAATTTATAAGAAAAAATTCGGACATAAAACCAACAAGGCAAGAAAATTGTCATACTTAAGCCATCTAAATTAAGTACAACATTTGACCAGGTACGTAGTCTAACGAAATTACTGGACCAGTAATCAAATATCTAAAATGTCCCTAAGATATGAATCTAGCAAAACCATAGAAATGCTATCAATATTTTATGATCACCACTAATAGGCAAAGAGGTCAATTAAATAAATTTTGCCAGTGAGAGAGGTAGTATTGCATTCATTGGGATTTCTAAAATGGAAATTGTTGCTTTAATAATGTGTGGCACATAAGGAATATGATCCATGTTCACCATAATCAACAGAATTTGACAATTCATTGTTAGTTTGCTGACAGAAATCTCCATCCCAGGAAAGCTGTAATGTAACCTTTGAGTAGGCATACAATTCAATGAAACATGATTGAATGACTAAAATACCACTGGATGACAACAAAATAGGAAAGATATGTGTTTCAGCCCAAAATGCTTACAAAATGATGGGGAAAAGACTCATGTGCAATTCATGGGGAGTCTCCAAACCTATTTATTGCAGTTTTCATGGGGTATGATTTCGTAAGAATATTGAAGTATCCAATACTCGTAACTTTGAGAAAGAAGTACCAGAGAATGATGAAGCAGATTTCATACAGAAAACTTTCTATAACCATATTCTTAACAAAGTATCAGAAAGTGAACCCATTGAGATCCATCATATACCTGGTGAGTACGTCCCGTCATGAGGTTGATTTTGCATTCGTATGCAAACTCTTTATTAGGCCAATTAGAATCCTCAATTCCATACTTCTTTTCAAGTAAAGCATTTGGCCATGGAACTTTCCTGCATTCTAAGACCTCGAGCTGGCACAAGTTCCATCCCTTGATGAAGTCTGCATGGGGATAGGTGCACATGTTTATCTTTTGAGTTATAAAAAGTCAAGCAAGTGAACAATTTATAAAATTAAACATTTAAACTGATCCCACAGTATTAAAACGTTATTACAGTTAGGTTCAGGCATGCTGGTGAAGGAAAATTTTAGAGTAATCTTTAACGATCCCACAATTTTCTTGCAATTTAAGCCCTCTTTAACATATTGATGGATAGTTGGCATGCACTATCATCATAGCAAAAACTCTCATGTTTATTGGTTGCTGCTAGACTAAAAACACAAAGGATAGAAAGGTATGGGTAGTTATATGATGGTTTGTAGATTAACTAAGTGACCAACGGTATGAGAAACTCAAGGCATCAATTTGCAATGACAACAAAATCCATCTACAGTGAACAAATGGTTTTAAGCACTCGCTTTCATTTCCAATAAAATACAAGAGGATATTAAAATTTGAAATGACAAGACTTGGTTTATTGATCTTATCTTCAAATCTAGTTTCTCAAAATTTTATTAACTGATCTCCTAAGGGAAAGACATATTTGACCATTTGACTTAAATGAGGTTTTGATTTCCAGCCTCTTTAAGCACATATTTTCTCTATTTGCATGTATTTGATATCAATTTATAAAAACAGAACATTCGGCCAATGCGTTTAAAGTAAAGCAAAACACAGAAACTACAGCACTGTTTAGATTGCAAATTTTGATCAATGAAAACAGAAAATTAACAATCGTCAAAGAGGACCTAAGAAATTATGAAGTGACTAATGTTGCGGAACAGAGGGAGTGGTAAGATTTACTCCTCCATACAAGAGCTAAAGAACTAGGATATGCAATTATCATACTTGCAACCCTTTGAAATTATGCACATGAGCTTAGCAAGGGTAATCCAGAACCTATCTTGAGTAGTTTACCAATCACATATATGAAGTATTAAAAAGAAGAAGATAGAAGGAAATAGAAGTTGCTACCTTTGGAAACAACTTTTGGAGCCATACGAAATGGCCGCATGTAATGGGTCATTACTCCACATGGCACATTAGCAGCAGCAAGTGCAAGATAAAGCTTCTTCACTTGTTTCTCCTGGTCGAGACAATAATAGAAAATAGCTGCTAATGTAAAAGCATATTAAAAAATATATCCCATATCAATAGAGAAACTATTAACTCACCCTGATCTTTCTATGAAAAACTGAGCAGTAATCCTTAGTTCTAGCTAGCACAACACTGCAAAACATGATGAGATTAGTCTATCTTCTCACCAAAACAAGAAACTATGAATAGCCAATGATTTGTTTTAAACTTCAGAGAATACCAGCCTTCTGTGCAGTTATCAATCTGATGAGTCGTCATTAATGGAGTAGTTAATTCCAACGCACGAGTAGCAAAAGTTGCACAAGTTTCTTCGATGTTGTCGGTTGTTCCACCTACCTAAGAAGAGGCAAAGTGAGTACATGTGTACGTAATTCTGATATTACACCAGTTACCTCCATTCTCCTTCATGTGAGTTCCATCTCGTTTATCATCACATGAAGTAAATGGGAAAATTACATCTTCATATAAAACCAAACAAATGAAAATGGTATATCCCAAAAGCAAATGAAACAGAAATGAACTAAAATCAGACTTGCCTCTAATACTGGATATATCATCAAACAAGCATAAGTTTAGTTTTACTAGAAAAAATAGGATGAGGTTGCTGTAAAACTTTGGGCATCTTGATGAAAGTTGATCAATCTGTTTCCATCAGCAAGAAGCAAAAATCCAGTCATATATTTTCACGAGACAAGACAAAGAGTAAGTTTGGTAGATGAGACACGATGGCACAAAAAAGTTATGTCTCGCGTTTGGCAAGCAATAAACCTAGGACAGGATGGGACTACTTGCTGCAGTTTTGTGATCCTTTTGTCCCGCCAAAAACCCAGGAACAAGATGGGACAAGAAACCAGAAGACGATTCTACCCTAAAATATGCCCTTTTTCTTCTAATGGTAATGTATATATCAAAAAAGTATGATACATATTATATTATATATCTATACAAACGATACATATACATATATATATATATTAAAAGAAATTATAATATATATATATATATTAACAGAATAATTTAATATTTACTTGACGTGTCTCATTTATAACTATTATACGGTAAAATAACATTAAAAAACACTCTACCCACAATCTGGTCATTTTAATATTTTGTCTCGTCCACTTCTGGTACCAGTCTTACTAAATACCAAAGGGAACAGATGTATCACGTACAGATGTGCCAGCAGGCTTGTTGAGAACCACATAGGATTCTGTCACAGCAATTATTCTGGATCTCCAGTCAATCTCATAGCACCTGGTGAAGAATAAATATGATCAGAATTGTCAACAACTAACACGGTATTGTTTCACATATGCTATTTGTTTCAAATAGGGTACCAGTTTGCTTAACACCATCCCCAGTAAAAGAAAATGAAGAACTTTATACTCTTATCGCATATTATAACTTCCAACGTCCTCGGAATGATTACCAAATAGATCAACCAACTTTTGCAATTTGCCAACATGGCAAACAATGTTTTTAACCAACTTTATATAAGATTAAGCAAAGAACACTATGACGATAAAACTCTTACTTGGCATACCATCATGCACGCATGTCGTGCCAACTATTTGTAAAAAGAATACAAAGAACAAATCAAATCCGTTACATGTCAACCAACTAAAAGAGGTAAGCAAATCGAAATTGTGTAGAAATCATATTAAGAGACACTTCTTGAAAGGTGTTAATACAGGAACATTATGTTTCTCCTTTTTAAAAGCAAGTACAATGAACTGCAAAACATAGGTTGGTACATTTTTGGTAATTAACCCTTGGCAATGCCAATTGCATAGCTTCATCCAGAAATTTAAGCTAAATAATTTCAAGTTTAAAGAGCATGATTTTACAATTGAGAAATTCATTTCAGTATATAGGGTACAACTTCTTTTGAAGTACCTTGGAAATCTTTTTGGACGAACGTGCACCCGCACATATGTCCCCGGTTCAACAAACTCATCAATATGAGCAATCCTAAAAGTTTTTTGTGCCTCTCTCAGGGGTTTTCCTCTGATTGAAGGTCTCTTCCTGAGGACGGATGGGTCAGTAACTTCTTTATACAACTTCATTTCCTCTGGTGTGGCAGTTGAAGGAGGTTGGGGGCATACAAGGGCATAGAACACTGCTCCGAAATGAATAAGATCTGCAACGTACCTTCAATATTCAAGCATATAAATCAAAATATACCATTGGCAGGCCTACATCTGGTCCTGTTACCGTGTTACGTCAAGTGAACTTGATGATATTTTGTGCATGGTGTTTGTCTTCCCCCTTGGAATAAGGGTCCTGTTTCGAAAACCGGGTTATTTTTCAAACCCATTTATCACTGTAAACTCCTTTCTACTTTTTTTCCAATACCATTAAAAACCATATTTATTTTCCAAAACAGTGTTACAATGATTACTTTGAGATTCTGTATTGAAAAGGTGTGCATTGCTTATGATATTTATTTGATATTTATATAACTTTGTCCATTATAATGGAAATTCATTTTTCCATAGCAATACCTAATGAATAATTTTACCTTGTGTATTGTGTCGCCTTGGAATTCCCATTCTCAACAAAATGAGTTTTTAATACTTAATTTTTATGAAACATAATCTTTGTAATGCCAAAATATATAATGTCTCAAATAAAACATTACTTAAACAATATGAACATGACTTCTAAGCTAAACCAAAATTAAGTAGAAAATTTTATCAAGTTAAATCTGTCATTGTGGGATCAAAATTATTTACTAATCTTATAGATGTAATTTTTGTGCCTTAGGTTGAAATATCGAACTGTATACAACTCAGCCCTGAACTTAGAATTAGAATTTAAATAAACATTCACTTAGTGAAAATTAAAGCAATTCAAATCCAAACAACAACATAATCATCTTACTACAAGTTTATGCTATTTTATTTGTAAGATAATGGCGAGCCTATTCTATGAAAATCATATGTTTGCCACTCACCTAGACTTACAAAGGTAAAAGAACGTAGCAACTTACAAAGGTGGAAGATTTAAAGTTTTGGTAATGAAGTCAAGAATAGTTCCTCCATCTTTAACAACTAAGTGCTCAATTCTTGGCAGAAAGTTCTCAGCAGGGCATGGAAGCAAACGACCATATTCTTCGTGGCTGAAGAAATATAAGTTTGAATATCAAAAAACCAGTTAGCTCAAAACTCTTTCCAAATAAAAATCTATCAAACAGCGAGATTCAAATCAAACATGCCCTGACAGAACAATAGCATCATGAAGAAATAGATACTTCTAGCCCACCCCTCCTAGTACAGAAACTGTAATTTGTATCCATTTATCGTATCTTACCTTACCACTCATATAATGTGGATACTTCCACCAGTTGTCAATTTCTATTGCAATATAAATTACAGTACAACTCCATGCCATGATCATAAGTATCATCCTTTTATGTTTAACTGTAACATACAACACCTCATTGTAGTTCTCTAAAAAGTTCAATCAAACCTCTATGCAGTGGTTCCAGAAATCCATATTGGCTGAATATTCAATCAAATACATTGTACTTATCCTAAAATACAATGTTCCATTACAATTTTATAACCCATAAACTTGATCAAGAATTTGACAGTTTTCCAAGTTATAAGCATGGCGAATCGTTAAGGATGAGATATGAACTTTTTTCTGAGTATCATCAAAATACCCTTTTGCTAGTTTACCTAAAAGGTGCATCAAAACTATGTCTTTTATCACTCTAGAATAAACAATAAACTTAGGTGAAGTGACCATCCTTTTAAAACATAAACTCAGGCACCATTTCACTTGTGAGGTCAACAGACCAAGTTTTATCTTTTAAATAGACTTGGATCAAGTAAACTTTCCTGAAATTTTTTGATCAAGGTCGTCATAGCCAACATAAAAAAAAATGTTGATGGAAAATGCCTATCGATTGAAATTCCAAAACTAAAAGAGGGTAGTTTTTCTTCTGAAACCCTATGATTATTGATTTTATTTCTGTATCCAAACCTATATGTCTCAATCCTTATAGAATTTCAAAACAGGTTGTGTGTTTGGAAAATATGCAGGAGGGTGGAGTAGCGTACCGTATAGAATTGGTAGTAGAAGGAGTTGAGGTAACAGCTAGAGAGGCCGATGAGAATGGTGGTCTGCTACTGTTTTTGTTATGAAAATGGAAGTCGGAATTCGAAAAGCTGGTGGTTCTGTGGCGGCGGCTGGTGGCTAGTGTTCGTAGGATCGAAACAGGGGCCAGGATGAAGCTCCGGCAGTTGGGAACCATCGCCATTTCTGGAGGAGAAGAGGGAAACCGGAGTTGTTGATGATATTCTTCTGCACACTTTTGCTTAAAAAGGCCCATTTGAAAAAGGGATGAAATGGACCTTAATTATGGGCTTCAGCAATTAGGTAGTATTCACAATTTTGTAGTGTTGGCTTGATTTAGATATCGAAAAAGCTCGTCGCAACAGTCAGTCGTCATGGCGTGTCGTGGTTTAAGGCTTGTGTCTTACGTCATGTTATGCTTGAGGCACGCCATAGAGTAATGCGCGGGTTTCTGAAACCTGATAATTGATTTAACTTGTTTTTTGAATATCTTATTTGATACTTTTTATTATACAACTAATTTAAACGGTTTATTATCTTTGATTCAGTGAGTAATAGTAGTAAAACGTGTGTTTATGTGTATAATATTATATAGGATATAGAGATTTGCCGCCATAAGTCACGCCTTGGAAAA
>LUCG01244891.1:0-23400 GCA_001633085.1 Carthamus tinctorius
GTAACATGTTAGTAAGCCCACCACCACCACCACCACCACCACCACCATCCACCGTAAAAAGGTGAAACCGTCGCAATTATTTTCTTCCAAAACTTATTAATTAAGTTCAAACGAATGAATCAATCAATCAGCCATACAAATCCAGAAGAAAGAAATATCGAATTATAAAACAAAACTAACATTCAAAATAGACTGAAACGAAAAAAGAATTTAAAAATATTAAAAGGACGCATTCAAAATCTAACTAATTAAATACCAAAAATAGAAAAAAGAAAAAAAAAAGAAGAAATAGACAAAGAAATGAGGCGTCTCTCTTTGATTATCTCTGATCCAAATTTTAAAAAAAAATTCAAAATCAAAATTACAAAAAATATATTTATCTCGTGATTACTGCTGTACAATAGATGATGATGATGATGGTGGAGAGGAGGAATTCCCGTAGAAATCGACTAGTTTTTGCAACACCGAGACTTGTGTTCGTAGAAGGAGAATGTAGTCGGCGGTTTCCTGGAACAACCGATCGGCCGACGAAGTTCCGGCACCGTCGATTTCCTGAGCCGGTATAAGGTTCTTCAGAGCCTCGAGCTTCTCGGAAACGGAGGACGACGTCGTCACCGTCGATGATTTCTTATGAGGATGAGATCTACATCTTCTCTGCTGTGAAGCGGTGGATCCTCGTAGCGATTTTCTCGCCGGAAAATTCTTTAATCTCCTCGGCGTCGAACCCATAATCAGAGCACAAGTTTGAGAGATTGAATTGCAGGGAGAGAGATGGATTTTTGCCGTTTTCAGTGGGGCTCATTCGGCGTTTTCGGGGTTTAAGTAACTGGATCTTCTTATTTTGCCTTCCGTTTTCGACCTTATTTACGAAAATGCCACTCTGCCTTTTCCGGATTATTGCTTATTAAATTGGAAAACGGATTAGCTTTCCAAATTACTTTTATGCCATGGATTTGGAGGGCAATCACGTAATTTAATAACAATGAAGAAGATACGTTGATTAAAAATGTTCACAATACACAAAGGTGGAATGAGTGTAGGGGCAATTCCGTAACTTGATGGTACGGAAGACGACAAACGCCTGGTATCTCACTTAACTTTGAAAGAATTGGTAGCGGGAGGAAGGTGGGTCTAGAAAGGCTGCAAGGTGCACATGACATGTTGAATTGACGGAAACGCCCTTTGTTATGATATATATAATTGTTATTTATTGTTATTTGGAAAAAAAAGGGAAAATAGATGAGGACATGTGAAAGGAGGATGGGGCAGCAGGGGAGGAGGGGTGCGTAGTGCGCAAAGCGGCGCGTGCACATGGGAAGCACATGCAAAACAGGATTGTAGGTTTTTAAGAGAGAGAGAGAGAGAAAGATAGCAGCATGTGAGTGACAAAGGAGAGACAGTGAAGCAGCATGAATTGTACCGCATGTTCTGCACATTCCCTGCAGCTTCTGCTCCGGTGGCACCCTAACCCCACCACCACCACAACCCTCCTACTCGATGCACAATGTTAATAAAACCTATATCGAAACCAAACAAACCTTCTAACTCGTTTATCAAAATGCATACTAGGTAAACGTTTATTGATATCAAAAGTATTATTATATGTTCGTCGAAACGGATTGTTGGAAGTGTTTGTTACCTGGTACGTACGTGGTAAACGTTATTTCTTTAAAAAGATTCTTAACCGTTGTTATGTCTTTTATTGATTAAGATTAACGATTTTTGTCATGTTTGTCGAGAATGCAAGTGACACCAACATCTAATGGACTTTTGGTGAATGACTCATCGTAAAATAGAATGTGACTGGAAGATATGACAAAGGAGGACTTGGTTGTGTGCACCTTTTACGACCCCATCTTTCTAATTAAGCATTCCTTGTGTTATTGTTATCCAAAAAGTACTCTATTGTGGTTCGGTTTTGGATTTGGAATTTTCATTTATGGTTACACCAGTTTCTGGACATTTTTGTATTGAGGTTGGTAATTCTGGTACATTTTCTTCGATCGTTTACTAAACACTTACTTTGGTAAAGCGATTACTGATTTAATTACCTTACCAACGTAACAAGAACCGAGAGTCTTACCTGGCAAAAAGAACGACAATGATCGAGAATCTTACCTGACAAGTGGGAGTGATAACTTCTACTTAATAAGCCATAAGCGCTTACCAGGCCATAAATGTTTACTATCAACTCATTTTTATGACAAAAATATCATCTCATAAGCAAATGAGCGTGTTGACTCTTGTCAATAAGCAGTTTAACTAGTAAGTGTTTGAAAAACGGCCCCTAGTTTGTGATTTAAGTCAATATCAACTTATGTTTTCGTGTTATCAATATCAAATTTGGTTTTATGGTTTCCGTTCTAATTAACTCTATGTTAAAATTGGTCGGTTCCAAGGCAAAATATTCCTATCTTAGCATTAACCTCCATTATTTTCCGATTTTGACTTCGGTATTCATGTGAAAGTCTTGATGTCTCTATCTATCTATTACTATGTTTGTTACTGTGATTGAATGTTTGGTATCATATATTTGTTGCATGTTACGGTTCATCATTAGTCATTATAGCAATCTCCTTTACTCGTCTTGAATTTATATCGAAATTTGTTGACTTTTACTTTGACCTTTTGAAATTGAGATGGACTTGACGAGGGTCAAATTGTAAATTGTAAATCAAACTCCACAACACACACTACAACAAAATTGAGTTTATAGGACGCCTAAAATAAAAAAGCATCCTAATAGAGTGTTTTATAGGACACTAATTTATAGGACCAAACACAAAAGTGTTCTATCTAAAGGCGTTGCAATAGGTTTATAGGACGCTTTTAGGCATCGTAACAAGTTTTTTAAAACATTTCCAGAAAAAAACGTCGTATTAGCTAATTTTATAGGACGTTAGCTAATACGACGTTTTTTTTAAATGTCCTAAAAAACTTTTAACGACTCCTAAAAGCGTCCTATATACTTATTGCAACGCCTTTAGATATGATGCTTTTGTGTTTGGTCCTATAAATAGCGTCATATAAAACACCATATTAAGACATTTTTTTTCATTTTAGACATCTTATTAGCTCAACTTTGTTGCAGTGACAGTACTAACTTTTAAAAGGGATTAAGTTTTGTTATATTATGATAATATAAGATATTAATTACACGTTTCTTTTGCTTTCATTTAGAAATAAGGATTATTTTTTTTAAATAATAATAATAGAGTAGAGTTAAATACGATTTTAGGTACTTTTTCACTTGGAAAGGAGAAGAAAAAAAATAAAAATAAGAACAAGTTGGGTGGAAATTCGAAGATATGGGGGGTGGCATGTGAGAAAGACCACGTGGCAGCTAAGGCACGTGACTATATTCGGAAGAATTAAATAACTTTGATAGTAGCAACGTTTGTTATCTTCGTCCTATCCGTTACGCCTATCAATGTCCAACGTGTCATTAATTTCTTTTTAAATATATTTCCTAAATTCATGACGTGGCATTTATATATTATAATATATTGTTATTATTATTATTAACATTTCTGCCCAAAAAATTGTAATTTTTTGAAGTAAATTCATATTATTGTATGTTTTGAAAAATATTTTTTTCTAAAATCTCGTTTAACCAAAGTTTATTAGTGAAAAGAGTGGTATGTAATTGTTGGGCTATTTTCCACGGTTTACAAAAATAAGGGCCCATATGAAAATTTTGAAGTAGACAATAGAATTTTAAAAAACTGTATATAGGTTTTAAGATTTTTTTTGTTTTTTTTTTCTTTTGAAGGATGTCCAGACCAAAGCCTGACTAATCCCCGGCAAATTTAGGGGCTAAACGTCTCCCCCCTTAAATGTCCCCAGGCATGCGAACAGGAAGGCTTGAACTCAGTTAGGGTGCTATGAACCCCTGAGCGACAATCAATCCGCCACAGCATTGTTGACTTTTTTTTTTGGTTATTTTTATCCATAAGTTTTTTAAATTTTTTGGTTATTAACTGTATATAGGCATTTTAATGTTCTTTTTAGTTTGTTTAGTGTGCTTTTAGGTTTCATAGTCTATGTGAAGTAGTCTAACGCCCAAGTTAATTGCAGTGACTTAAACAGACTATATTGAATGGTTGAGAGTAAGAAGTTGTCTGGCAGTTGTTGAATGGTTTGGTGGATAATGATTAAACGGTCAAAATGATTAAAAGGCTCTTGCAATATGGTGCAAAATGAAATATGGTTGTTTGGTAATTATTCGGGATGAAATTAGGGTGCTGAATAGTTAATGGATGTTCAAGATACAAAAATCATCCGGAGTGTTTTAAAACCATTAAGAGGCGGACTTTTTTATGCTAGACAAGATTCACCTCGTAGCGGTTCAGATGTTACTTTTGGGCGGAACTATTAAGAGGTAAACAAAAAGCAAGATTGACAGCATGTTGAGCTGGCCGCAACCCACTACTGTCAAAGGGGTTGAGAGGCTTTCTGGAGTTCCAACTAGAACTATCATAGGAGCGTCAACTTAGTCCATTAGAGGAGCGGTTTTCCGCTATTACTCGTTGCACCAACCCCCCTAAGATTATATTGCATGTATGTTCCAATTGTGTGACGAAATCAACCCTCAAAGTGAGATGTCTTACTGTTACTATTTACGCGTTTCTATTTTGATACAATCAACAACTATTATAAAAATAAATTAAGGTCCCAACTCCCAACATTTCATGTGTCTAAGATTTTCATACTTGAGAATAGACAAAACTGTCAATTTTATGTTGAAAGAATGTTAGACATGAAAATTAATCATGTGGGAAAGACAATGGAAATCAAGTCTAGGACAATATGGTCTATTTGTACTTATTTGATGTTTTTATGTTTCAAACCGTAGGAATACTAAAATGAGATGATTTATTTTGCAAGCATGTGCTTAAAATATTTGAAAATTATATTATTTGTATTATTAGAATTTATTGTATTCCATTATACGTATTTTTTATAGTAGAGACATTTTGTTAAACTTTCCTCTCAAGGCTGCGTTTGGCAAACTAGCTGATAAGCTAGCTTATAAGTAAATTATGTTTGTCAAATACTAGCTTATGAGTATATAAGATGACCAAAAAGGATATCTTAGAGTATAGTAATTAATATTAATAATGGTATAATTTTTAAAAAGATACAAAAAACTCCTAAAACGCTACTACAACTAGCGTTTTTCAATAAGCTTATGGTCCATCCAAACATGTAGAGGGTGTTTGGGATTGCTTTTTGGGGTCCAAAAGTGCTTATTGACTTATGGTGGTGGAAGAAGGAGTTTTTGAAAAAGTGTTTGAATTAGCTTTTGTGGTGGTAAAAGTCAATAAGTCAATAACTTGTGGTGTTTGGCTTAGTTTATCAGCTTTTTGAGAATTTTTATCAAAAGCACTTTTCCAAGAGAAAAAGCCAAGTATTTGGGGCTTTTTGAAAGCTGTTTTTTCCTCCTTCTCAAAAAGGAGTTCCCAAAAGTGCTTTTTCATTTTTGTTGTTTATCCAAATAGGCTTTTTGGCTTATTGGCTTCTTGAGAAGCCAATAAGTCAATAAGTTGTTTTGAAAAACAATCCCAAACACCCTCGTAGTATCAATTTGGTTATAAGCTAGTTTATTTTTATCAAACACAACCCCCAAGAGTTATAACCCGTTTTTTAATTAAGAATATATTTGTAAATATAACATGTTTCATTTCCTCTCTCTCATATATAAAAATATAAAAAGATTTATTTTCTCTTCTTAAATTCGAGAAGGGTACATTGAGGCAAGTTTGAAGGGGTTGTATGAAATAATAGGATACTGGAGGGACTGAAAATGAAAAGTGATAAAGAAAGGGAGGACCAAAGTGACATTGACATATCGGGTCAGGTTTGTGTCCGGTCCAGCCGGGTGTCCATGTGCCAGAAAGATTTCACTTTATTCCCTTTGTTTCCCGGTCGGTCGAGCCCAAGGCCCGCTTTCAATTTCACTCACCTTCACTTGTACCTCCCGCATATATGTTTGTACCTGCTTTTGGATTCTTCTCCTTCAAACTTATTCATGTAGGAACCGAAGGACCTGTTTGTCAGCACCTTAATGAGATTCATAGCTTATTCTGTCAGTTATATATCGCTGCTTGGTAGCGGCTTGTGGTATAAGCGGTGGCTTATTCAGTAAGCTTTTGACGGGAAAGCTTTATGCAAAAAACCAGGTGTTTTTCTAAATTTGCATCCCAATTAAAGAAACATGTTTCTTCCATCTATGGAAAAACTATCCCCAACAAAAAACTTTCTCGGTCCATACAACCAGATTAATCCACACAAACAACTTTATCAGTATATGACTTAATGGAAAACCAACCAAACAACCTGTTTTTTCATTAAGATCTATGGGATTGTCTACAACCAGACATGTGATATATTTATCAAAAACATAAAAATGTAATTTACCCTAACCGAGTTTTAGTCAACAGTGTTGTGGCGGATTGGTTATCGCTCGAGGGGTTCATAGCGCCCTAACCGAGTTCGAACCTTCCTGTGCGCATGCCTGAGGACATTTAAGTGGGGCCATGTTTAGCCCCCAAAATTGCCGGGGATTAGTCGGGCTTTGGCACGGACACCCTTCCCAAAGAAAAAACATGTTTATGAAAAATATTCATTGTAAAAAGAGATATATGATACGTTATGAATGGTTATCAGATTTCTAATCAATTTAGGGTTCTTAACGAAAACTTTCCTCTACATATACAATCAAAACTAGTAAACCTAAGTTGTAATAACATATTTTATGTGTTAGATATGAATGTGTATATGTATCTAAAAGACCAAAAAGATGCTAATTGGTGAAGCATTCATTGACAAGATGGGGCCAAAGAGACTACTTTTTAAGGTTCAACTAAGACCACGTGAAGAAACCTCTAAAGACCTTTATTAATGTAATCATCGACTACAATAATTAATTGTCACAAAATCAACTCATTTTTTACGTGTATTGTCTCTAGAATATGGTGGGCACTTTTGCTTGTTTTGAGAACAAATCGTTTTTAATTTGAAAAAATAAAATGCATAAATTTATTTTAAATGTGCACGATAAATGCAAAAAGAATTGGTTTAAGAGCATCTACAATGATGGAACTTTTAAAAACATCACCTGTCATATTTTTTTTCTGTCACATCATTGGCACCTCAACAAACTAAAAACGTCCTTAAAACTCTACAATGGAGGTTCTTTCAAAAACCTCACTTTTCTTTTTTTATTTATAAATTTATTAAAAGAAAAAATGATTAAGAAATAACAAAAATAATAACATAAAAGGAAAGTATTACAAGAACCTGGATTCTTGTTCAAGCACATGGGTTCCAATAAGAACCGGTGACTGGACAAGAACCCATGTTCCACTTTGGAGGTTTTTGTAAAAACCACAAGAAGAACCTCCATTATGGATGCTCTAAGATTGTATATGATTTGATAATATATCATACCCGACATTTTATTATGTTTTTAGAGATGGCGTACCTAAGATTTTCTACGACTTTTAAGGGTGTTCACAGGGCGGGGCGGGGCGGGTAATGAAATTTTTAAGAACCATATGTACAGGACGGGTACCTAAAATTACTATCCGGAACCTAACCGCACGGGGCGGGTACCCGCACCGAACTGAACTGAAAAGGAGCGGGTACTCACGGTTCGGTTCACGGGTGCCCTCATTTTGTCGAGTGTTTCGATGTACACAAAATATATACTAGAAAATGAAGTTATTTTGTAACAAACTAAACAATTAACACTAAAAAATATTAGAAAATGAAAATAAGAGTATGGAAGATTGTCGTTGATACGGGTGTGCAAAAANGGTGAACGAAGAAAACACGGTATATAATGGACAGCTCTTTAAGATTAGTAATTTTTTATGAAAAAATATTAATAAATATATTTTTCTTAATAAATCAAATATATACGGGGCGGGGCGGGGCGGGTACCCGTGAGTAGTAAATTTTGAGAACCGAACCCGACCCGCGACTTAGTGGGTACCCTTATTTTCGGGGTTTTCGGGTCACGGATTACTTGGATATCGTTTTTCTCGGTTTAGAATCATATGGTTCGTTTTTCGGTTTTTCGGTTTTTTTGTAAAACCCTAACGATTTTAACCCTTTAAGGTGGATGAAAGCCAACCAAGGTCAGTTGATGTGGTTTTTTTGGTTAGTTTCCTCGGTTTCAAAAGATTTTTTGATTTTTTTTTGTTAATTTTGAAGAACGTTTTTTTCCCATTTTTTGTTTGATATTACTTGTATTTTCTAATGTTCCAAAGCACCCCTCAAAATTTAAGAAATACACCTTTCATACCAAAAAATTCTATTTGCAAAAATAAGTTGAGTAGATGTGTAGAAGTAGAACCCTGCTCGAGTTTCACAGGACCACCCCGTAGTCTTCAATCCATGAGGCCTACATCTTCATATTAAAATGAAGAAAGAGAATTAGTGCATTACACGTGTCAAATGATCAAGTGAGTAGGAGGATGGATAGGTTAAAAAGATAGGAGGAAATATAATTTCTCTTTTTGAATAGAAGTTAAGTTGCAAGAAATAAAAAGAACTCCATTAATGTACATTTCTGAACTCTGGGTGTTTATAACACTAACAGATATCTCTTGTAATTAACATCAACTGCAGCAACTGACATCCATACTTTGGTTTAACCAGATGACATTAGAGAAAAAGAATGTTGATTAATACAGGCAGGATATCCCTAATGACGAGGCAAACCTTCCGGAACAATCGGTTCGCCCGTAAAAGGGTCAAACTTGTAAGGTTGACCAGTAAACGGGTCGAATCTCATTTGGGGCCGAGTAGGTTGACGATCACTAGACGCTGCTAGCTGAGGAGGATCCGCGCCACCTTTTGCATAAGCTAACGAAGGTCCAGCTGTCCGGTAAGGATCTTGTGCGACTACTGCGTAAGGTGTTGAAGACGAACCGGGGATTCGATGGGAGGGGACCGGACTCATCTCCTCCATGTTCGCATAAGCTGGTGGAATATGCGAATTTACTAAATATCGACTGTAAGGAGCTGCTGTAGTAGAAGAAGAACCCGGAAATTCCTGCAAGTTTAAAGGACTTCTTTCCTCTGTTCTTACAACGCCTGCACGGCTTGGTATACGATGATCTGAATATAATGAAGAATAACGAGATGCATAGCTTTCAGACCTGCATGATACATGATCGAATGACCGAAAAGAGCAATTAAGGAAAATTTTCATACAGAACTTTTTTTCTTTTATGAATATGCCCCATTATATATACGGTGAACTTGATAAATCTTTGTCAAAAAAAAACTTGATAAATCGAATTATACATAAGCAACTAACCACGGCACACTTGAGTCGACATGCAAGCCAAGGGAATCAACGCCTGGAAGATGCACCCGACTAGAAGAGAGGCCCACCGACTCCCGAGTATTTGTGTCCCCTAATCTCAACAAACTCGAGGGTAGTTGACTCATTCCAAGTTTCTCCACCTGATACTGTCGACAAAACATAAATTATTTGAATTGGTCTATACAAGCTATAGCCCTAAGACCGAAACTTAATGTATCTATAGCCATACGCACAAATACATACCCTAGAAATTAGTGCCGCGAGATATGCTACCTTGTCATGCTTCTCTGCTCCTGATAACATGAACTGCAAAGATATTGTGCATGATCAATTTACAAAGAGCTGAAACTAATGATTCTTGTATAATAGAGAATCAATCGTATGGATTTAGTTAACCTGATCAAGGACTGATATGGCCGTAGATTCAGGTAGTTCCCCTAGCTTAGATAAGGATTCAACTTCGATCTTGCAAAGAAAAAAACATCAAAAGATTAACTTCCCGACCATAGATATCCATTTTTGTTATTCCCAAACATCAAAAGAAAAAAACATCAAAGGATTAAGTTCCCCTAGCTTAGATAAGTAAAAGAGAAAACCGTTGGACGTCATGTTAATATTCACAACATCCTCACGGATGTCTTAGTTTCCTTGAGATGTCATTTAAGCAGCAATCAGTGTAAAAAGAGTGAAGAAATGTTACAATTATTTAGACTACCATTCTTCTAGATTTATAGATATTTTTAGAAGATTCTAGGTTAATGTTAATAAAATTCCTCGAGCATTCCATATTCCCTATTAAACCTCCAATGTTTTATAAAGTAAACTACCCCATAAGATCAATGCTGACCTCAGGTGCATCCCTGCCAAATATGAAATAGGGTATTTCGTAATCTGGTTAGCGACAAATCAAACACAGTTTTTATGTGATCCGCTCAAAGATAAAATGGCCCATTAAACCCGCCGTCTACTAATTGGAGTGAAGTTGGAAGAAAGGATGTGGTCACGGGCCTTCACTACCTTGAAAGTAGAAAAGCGTATAAAATGTAGCATTAAGATTAGAACAACTTGACACCTTATTTAGCTGGCCTGGTTCAATTAGCCCTATAAAGACCCAACAATGTTAATAAAAAGACAACTCAAGGACCCAAACATAGCCTTGCAAAAATGCCAAATGAACTTGAAACGATTATCAGTGGCACATGCATGGGACCACGTGGAAGAGTATTGCATGGGTTCCATGCCTTCAACTTGCCACACCAAAAGAAATTTAAAAGCAAAGAATGAAGAAAAGAGAACAAAAGGTAAATCAGTGGATGATCATGGACCATCAAGTATGATATGGAAAGTGAAAACATACATCATATCGCGTAGCAATACCAAGCCGCAAAATTCGAAGTAGCCGCTCTCTGACAGCCACCGGCAAAAGTAAAACAGCAGCTTCATAGGGATCAGCGACTAAAGGTTCCTATTAGTTCAGAAAAGAACCCAAATCAGCAGCATGTATATAATTGGAAAGAGATAAAAGCTGGTTAAATCCAAAAGAAGATAACAAGATAAATGTCCATCACTAGATCATCTCAGCCCTTCCATATAGTGAACACTCGATATTGCCATTCTCTTGCCACATGTACCATCATCTTATATAATAAAATATCTATAAAAAGATCGAACTTTCTTGGTGGTCACTGTGCACATGTATTTCCACATGCCCATCATAATTCAAATTTTATATCAAAGAACTATTTCATCCAAACAACATAGCATGCATAAGAAGTGTTTTGATATCTTTCCTAAACCTGATTAGTACCTAGTATGAAAAAAATGACTTCTAGAAACAAAAGGCAGCGAGACTTGAAATTTAAAAAATAAAGGACATCGATATCAAGCTAATAAACCTTTTGAAGTGTCTCTTCATGGCCACTGAAGGAATTCAAGGCTGGATCATAACTTCGAGGTTTAAATTTACTTAAAATCTCTCGAGGCTGAGTGCTTTGAGGATCTTCATAAACCCTTTTCCTTTTCTTTTCCATGGGCCTTGCAACTTCAACCTATCATAAACACAGGTTTAGATGATTCCATCTCAGATCTATTTGTTTCTGTTATGGATCATAAATTAAAAGCCTAAAGTAACTTGTGGTACCTTTAGCTTAAATGATGGACTGCCCTTTGGCCCTTGGACAATTTTTTCATTTAGTTCCTCTATTGCGTTATCAAGGTGCTACATATTGAAGCAAAGTTACAAATTACAGTCATAGCAGATAGAAACCATAAGTATGCCAATGACTACACGATGTACAATAAAAGGAAATAAATGTTAAACTGTATGCTAAATCAAATTTGTGTTTAAGAAAACTATGGAGTTACAAGTTCAACAAAGAATCATACTAGCCAACAATGTCGTGTGAGTGGTAGTCACATGCCACACGGTGAAGAAAGCTTTGTATGATTTTGGCAGATTCTTTTTGCCCGGTAAGCACAATTACTACTTCAATTAAATAATAATAATAATAATAATAATAATAATAATAATAATAAATTTATTATCCATCATATAAGTGACTAAATTAAATGACCAAGAAAGAAGATGGCAATGATGAGATGGACGGGCATCCATAGAACTGGTGCAGCTCGTTCATTTAACAAATTATGCATCAAGAACATGACAGCAACATATAAAATTGCAAAATTGCATAATCAATTATCTTGTTCTTTGTTGGTGCAAACAAAAGACTCGGGCTACTTTACATTATCAAATTTCTTCTTTTAGAGTGGCATATATCCCTGCAGGTTACTCAAATACCAACTGTAACAAAAGTTTATAGATGTTGAATGGAGTGCCATGCCAACACCACAACTATCCTCCTTACAAATACTATAGGCAAAAGGTCAACTTTGTTCTTCAGGAGAAATATTTAGTGTACTGAGTTGATATCAAAATTGTGCCAACTTACTGATCGCTGAGCAAAATGGACAAATCCAACTGAAGAATCCCCCTTGCTGGACACCACCACTTTGTCTACCTGAAAGACGAGCATACAAAAATCCTTAGGACTTGCAATTTATGGACCTCAATGAAAAATAACATAAGGCTGCACCATCTCTGACCTTCCCAAAGGGCAAAAAGAGTTTCTTCAAGAAGTTTTCATCAGTACTTGAGGGTAGGTTTCTAATAAATGCTATTTTCACCTGGAAATCAAAAATGAATTCATATATATGCAACAGACATTCAGAACAAAACAAACATGCATGTTGATTTACTGAGATGAACACCTTAGCAATTTCATCCGGATCAGCGTCAGTATCCTCCTCAGCCCACTGAATAGATGGATGTAAAGTACCACCAAGAACGAAATCTGGCTTCGAACCGGCCCTGAATGCACGTGCTGCGGTCTGTGTAGAGAGATTGAAGTAGCGACATTCAATATTATTAACGGTGGTGTTCCCTTGTGCCTCATAAACTTCCATACGACTAAGTAAGTACTTGATCAAATAAGTGCGTCTTTTCAATAATGGTATGAATTTACTAAACTTCAAAATCTACCCTTAATTATGACGCAAGAATATGTAAGAATTAGATGAGATGGAGTCATTGAAAAGTGTAATAATTATTAAGGTTAAAATTGTTGTTCAGTTAATTGAAATACATTTCTAAAACTGTATGTTTTTTATTATGGACATTTATTTTGGGATGGAGGAGTAAGCATCTCCGATAAAAAGGGTTGGGTCTCAATCCACAATTGAGAGGACATGCTATCTAAAGTCTCTTCTATGTCTCAGAACTAAAACAGAAATACAAGCGACAGCGAAGTCATGATTAACAAGGTTACCTTTCCTCAAGGAGAACGCAAAGGTATCTCTATCAAAAAAACTATTCAATCTGAATTTGAGCTGTCAAAAAGATGATACCATGAATAACAAAGGACTTACAGCATGAGACGAAAACTTCACGAAAGCAAAACCGCGATTCTTAAATTTTTTGCCAGGAGCATCACTACCACCTTGGGGCAACGCAAGATCAATGGAAACAACATCTGGAAAAACCTATACCACCAAGAAACAGTTAGATATGGAATTTTATGGTCACAAGAGATGTGCTTCATTACATGATGAAAAACAAAAACAAAAATGACAAAGGCTTGCTGTCAGCAAATAAGAGTTTACCTGCCGAACAATCTTGTTAAAATCATCAGCACTCCATCCTAAATGAGGAAAATAACTAAGATAAAGGGAACTGAAAGATCACTGATCTTTAGCCTTTGCATGCATATTTACAATATTTGTTTTATGCATAATGATAAGCGGAAAGCGGTACAAAATAGGCTGGCAGCTTTTAGATTCCAGTCATTAAAAAGGTAAATACATTTTCAAGATCACATGGAGAAAAGAACTAGGGTTACCACAGAAAACAAAAGTATTCATAACAAAAGAAGGAAAAGAAGTGCAAAACATTTAAAAAAAACAAAGAACGCAAAGTGGATCTTTAAGTCATCAAACTATTAGCTCTGCCGTATACTGCTATATCACTTAAATATCTGAAAGCCACGATAACTGAAAAGATAGCCAAACCTGGCCATAACTTCTTGAAAACATTGCAAATAAGTTTGGTAGTTTAAAATATACAAGTTTTATTGTTTGGTTGTGGACCGACAGAGGCAGAAAAACAGTGAAATGCACCAACCCTGAAAGTCAAACATGCTCGAGATTGCAATGAAGGGATTAAAACACACCTTTGTTAAGGTTCCCCAAAAATAGCGTATCCTGTGCAGCTGATGGGAGAACGCCAATCTTTTTCCCTTCTAGCTGAAACATATAGGCCAAGAAGGTTAACTTTTTACCTTACTAAATTTGTTTCAGTTGTCACAAGAAGAAAGAAACTTATATAATATCTACAGGCATGATATAACAAACAAGCTTTACCAAGCAATATATATAACAAATCAGAAATGTCTGGTTGAGATGTCTTGGAAAAAAAAAGAACATTAAGGAGCTTGCACTGCTCCTACACATCTCGAATTAAATTTGAGAAATAGGTTTTAACGTTCTTCATATCAAGAGTTTCACTGTAACTACGAAGACATGAGAAGGAAAAAGAGAGATGATAGACTGATAGGTAGGGTAGGTAAAACTCGATTAATGAAGCTTGTTCATACCAATACTTTAAGGTTAGGATACATGTACACTTCGAAATTAGAGAAAAATTAAAGCTACTTCCAAAATAATATATTAACCAAAATCATTACAAGATGCTGCTCAACTTTGAAATAAGCTTAAGCTGAAAGTTTTCCAACTTAAATATTTTTCATATCTTCTCATCCTTGTCACTGAATCCTAAAGTACCTAACTAGTTGTGATTTTCAGATCCGTAATATGATCTGGAGGAGGACACCGTTTAGACACTTGCACCTTGTAGGCACCATATTCTTTACATTGAATGTATATAGTGGAAGGCTGTTAACCTTGTCTTTGTCATTTAAGTAGAGTGATTAATGTCTGTAACCACTTCATTTGGCATTAGACCATTAGCTTTCAAAAGAAAATGTTTGTGGCTGTGAACTACCAAAAAATCACTATACTTGGAGAATTTGAACATTTACCCCAATATATGCACCTACATTGATGTTCTTGAAAGCTAAAGCAAAGTACATTTTTTACAAATATTGATCACTCATTGTAAATTCTCCATCCCAAATTAGATGAATTTTGAATTTTTGTTCCATCCATGGTAAATGAGCTAATTGACATTTTCAATGCCACATTTAAAATTTGCTATTCATAGTTTTCTGTTTCTGACGTGTTCAATATAAACTCTATTATTTGTTTAATTTTTATTTTTTTTGCTTCATACACATTAATTCCGCCAAATGGCATACATGTAGTTCAGACCTCTTATCGCATTTCACATGAGTTACATCACTAATTTACATTTGATCTATTGAGAAACAGCTTATTAATATCCAACGACAAAATGAATTTGATGCCTTCTAGAAAATGTTGCAACAATGATTTGTGGCAAGTTCCACCTAAACCAATACAGATCTCTTCTCAGCAAAAAGCTAATTACTTTAGGGCAGGGGAGTACCTCAGTTTTGTTCCATTATAGTAGAAATGCCAACTAAGAGACCACAACAAATTAGAAACTATAACAAATAAGGGAACATGAGCAGCTTTCTTGCTACTTATGACACCATACATAGCACCAAGAATGTAATAACTTCTTATGTTGCTCACACTGCATTGACCGGTAATTAATCATGTTTTTTTTAAAGTTAACATGAGAAACATGTACATTAAATTAACGAACTTAATGTGTTCTAGTTGACAAGTTCCACTGAAACCAGTAGAGACCACTTCTCATCACAAAGCCAATTGCTTTAGGACAGGGAAGTAGCCCTCAGTTGAGTTTTATTATAGTAGAAAGGCCAACTAGAAGACCACAACAAATAGAATAACTTCTTATGTTGCGTCAAACTACATTGAGCGAGAACATGCCCTTGTCTTAGCATTAATGTTAACATGTAAAAAATCAGCAGACTTTTTGTATTGCTCCTAGATTCTGGTAAACCCCCATTACACTTAACGTATAGGAGGAGCCGAGGAGAAATTAGTTGTTTGGTGTCTTCTTTGTGTGGTGTTTTCTTTTGAATAAGTAGGGAGGGGTATTTTTGGGTTTCCCCCTAGTTTAGAATAAGGGCATGAATTCGTTTTTAGTGATTGGGAGTTCCATGTTTGGGGGGCATTCTGTTTTCCAAATTGTAATTGAGCGAGAGCTCTGGGAGAGTCCCTGGCCTCTCGAATGCCAGTGGAAGTTTATTTTCTGTCCTAATTCAATACACGGCCGACTTGATTGAATCAGTGTATACCAGATTCTAGAAGTCTAAAACAATACACACAATATTCTGTAACAATCTAATAAACAAAAGTTGCTTTTGGTTGAGAGCATTCTTTACCATAGATCCAGATAACTCCTTCACAGCTTTGTCAGCAGCCTCTTTTGTTGTATAGCGTACAAAGCCAAACCCCTATGCATTTGTGCAAATAAAAAGATGTGTTGACTTTTAAAAGTAGAGAAACAGAAAACGAGAAATATGACTTTCGGGTGCACTAGTGAAGAAAATAATATTCCACCTAAAGATACGCAGTAAGAATATCAAAATTGAACACCTTTAGATTGCCTTTTTGATCCTTTATCAAGCGCATGTCCATGATTTCTCCACAAGTTGAGAACACCTAAAAGAGGCAGTCGCAAAAAAGAAGTTAGATACGGTTGAAACATCAAATATACACATTATCTTACGTATCCCGTGCAGGTCCCTTCAGGATCAGTATTGGCATGCACATGTAAATCATATGAAGTTATAGTTATTATCATGCAAGCAGGTAGAATTCTCATCACTCAAAACATTACTCAAATAAATGCTGCAACTTGGCGACTAGTTTTTAGGTCATCTATTACCACACATAGACCGTACACAACACCAACAAGCTTGATACTGGTAAAGATGAAGCGCATTAGAAATTGCAAAAACATAAAACACCTAGTGTTCCAAGACATGAATAGCATCGTTCCACCCTATCCAGGGTCAACTCGCGTTCCATTCATAAATACCATTCTTCGCTACTTTCCTTCGTGGGAATCTTGGTTGACCCTCCACCCCTTCTTGTTACAAGCCACTCTTGCAGTTGGAGTTGCAGCATTCAAAGCGTCTACATTGGAGATGGCCAAACCATGTAATATGGATCAATGGCCTTTTCCAACCATAGAAAGATAAAAAGGAAGATGAATACAAGATGAATTTTTGCACACATCCCTCCATAAAAAGTATAGTTTGAATGATTAAGGAAGCAAGCATACAGAAAATATATACAAGCGTTCCATGTGAAACTTCATGAATGATATACCACATTATATCCTCTATATAATGCAAACATTTTGGTGAGCAAGAGCAGAACAAAATTGCATATACAGCTTTGTAATCCTTACATACATAAATAAATATATTATGGCAGATATAAACTTATGCAGACCAAATGATCGGCATGTAGAAAGAGGGAGGTAAAAGAGTGATCTCAATCAGATCTTACCATGTAAACAAAGCCCTAAAATAAAAAGAAAAAATGGTAGGCTTGTTACGGATCATAAGAGTACAGCAGCAGGAAGTCCAAACCACAATTCACACCCAAAAAATGAATGAGCCACGATTTGTATGCAAGTCAATCATGCTCAAAATGATGGAAGATGGATGGCATTGAACTTATAGATTCATGAGCGTATCAAGCCATATTACCTACTGCTTACAACTAGATTAGTTTATTCAATCTAACTTTAAATTACACAACTTAAACCAACTTCCAGATCCATGCATGTCAATCAGATTAGATACTTAGCTGGTTAGGTAAAATCAACAAAAACGACAAGTCTGAGAACTGATAAAGTCGATCTAGTAGGACTCAGGTTGAGTTGAGGGAGGCTTCTCGAGAGTCAAGTCATGTCAGGTAACAAGTAACCCAAATTTTTTAGTCATCTCATTTGAGGAGGAAAGCTTAAGCGCAATACAAGGGACTAACATTAATACCTTCTCTCACTGACATCAACCATAAACATCCTCGAACATCATTCCCTACTTCACTTATAGTGGCAACGATAAAAATATTTTCTTCTAGCAAAGTTTAGAGGCTGCCAAAACGTTTTTGAAGCCTTCCTTTTTCAATTTAGTTTTCCTTGTTACATTGCATTACTCTTGTTGTCCTTATATAAAAGTGAAAATCCACAAAATAGCTAAAAATAATGGTCACAGTTTTTACTGCAAGTCTGATGCGCATGATGCTGCTAGTACAATCATTAACTGGAATAGCCAACAGAAGACAACAGGAAGTGATTTTGATTGACAAAAAATCATCAAGGCAACGAATCGGATAGCTGACCTTGCGAACCTTGTCTTCCGTGAGAGAACGAGCCAAACCCCCAACAAATACCTCCACACCTTTGCTTCCATGCTCTTGTAAACCAGAAAGAAAGATCCAACCTCATTAAATAGAGAGAAAAAATGTTCGAAAGAAGTGCATGGGAGATACATTCACACTCTCAACACTGAATAATACTCTTGTGAGTCAAACGAGCTACATTTTCCTTTCAAAAGTCGGTTCAATAAACAAATATGCCTTTTCTGGGACTGGATGTTGTTACGGATTCCCACATTAACCGAACCTAACAATTGCCAGACAATTTAATAGGAATATAGTATTTTGCCGAAACATAGATCATGCTCAACATGTATCATCTTACAAATGTAATTACTTGATCCAAAATTAATGTGTTTATACACACACATTAATCAAAATAATAACTCCTGCACCACAGTTTCTCCTTCTTGGTCCTCACATATGTATATGTTTGTTTACAATCAAAAAAATATGACCTTGGTTCTTACTAACTTTCATCTTCTAGTTAAGACTAAGGCCGACCAACAAACTACTTGAAGATTAAACAAAGTGAAACTTACGATAATCAGTTGAATTATGATCGAAAGAGTGGCTCATCTGCAATTAAGAACAAATTCAGTCAGGCAAAACTTCTCCCAAAAACATCAAATTACAAAATCACGCAAAAACATTCTTCAACCCCCAAGTGAAATTGAAACAGACAAATGTAACCAAAAAGTTAGAACAGAGAAAGATTATCATCTTTGGCCGATTGATTACCTGATAATGCTCGGAAACGACTACAAGATGTGTCAAAGAGAGGTGTAGGTTTAGGGACCTAAACCTTGCCCAAAAGCTAGATTCCTTCGCCGGGAATGGAAAGAATCCCAGAACAGAATGCTTGTGATGGATGAGTTGTGAAAGTTTTGAGCTTTGCGAATGGAGGGTGTGGGTGTCTATGGTTAGGGTTCTTGTTTTCCGTACCTTCTTCTCTCCTAATTTTGCCGATGATAAAATGATACCAATTAAAACTCTTATTTTATGGATTACAATTATAAATTATGATGATGATTTATTGTGATTAATATAATATAGATTTGTATCGATTCCTTTTATTATAAAATCAAGAAACAAAAAGTTAAACGAAATTGGTATCGTTAGGCCGTGAGTGCCACGGGCAGGTACCATCGACAGGCACGGCGTGGGTTCGGACGGACTCAGCCCGCGTGTGCTACGAGATTGGCGGGATCACGAGCCCGTTGTTTCTCTCTTTATCTCTCTTCTATATACATACTTAAATTAAATAAAAAATGGTAAAAGGTAAGAAAGGTTGAAAGGTTGTGTTATGAGAATTGAAATGTTGGTTTGATGGTATTGGAGGGACATGTTGCCATACAAATAAACTTTATAGATCGTACTTACATGTAGCAATTTAAAAAATTATTACGTATATTGATTATATAACATGGTATGAACCACGAAAATAACCATAAGGAATTTGCATTAGAAAAGTAAATAATAAAGGTGATACCGGTCCTAATTCCTAAAACCTTTTTGTCTTTGTAAGCAACAACTCATATGTTAATTATCACCCTCTTAATTTGCTATAACAATGCCAAACGGGTAAATTAAAATGTCCCAATTTAACTGATTGAGCTTCCTACAGATATTAATGACTCAAAATGAGATAAATGTTTTTTTGTTTTATTTTAACATAATACATTTTAGACGTCGAATATGATATTTACAAAACTTCGTTATGTCCATTTGACCTAAAAACAAAACGATATCTCAAATACATCTACCAAAATAGTAGCATCTTTATTAATTCGATTTGGAAACTATAACTTTTTCAAATATGAGATGAAAACGTAAAATCTAAAACGTTTTAGCAAATAATGGTTTAATACGTAGTAAACAAACTTTATTAGGGTACCATATAATAGTTAGGCCAAACTATTGGTTGGAATATGTCAATTTTATGATATGGTAAAAATAACGCAATTTATAGAGGTTTCGGAATTCAGACATTGAATAGTTAGGCCAAACTTGCCGTAAATTAATTGAACTAGAGTAGTGTGGCAAACACAGAAGGATCTAAAACTGTAGGGATTAATTTTGAAACTTTTATAAAGTTTGTAGGGCGTGTTTGCTTCACTTTAATACATGGGCATAAAAATAAAAATGAAAACGCAAATAATGGGAAAAAAATGAGCATTGCATTGATACTATTTGGTTAACCCAATATAATCAATGAAAAATTGTTTCGTATTAAAAAAAATATATGTTTCTCCAAGTTGAATATACAAAAGATGTTCCATTTAAGATCAAGAGAGCCAACGGGCTTGTAGCCCAACGGCATTTTGGAGCAGTGTTAAGGTGTCCCCTTCCCTTGTGGTTGTGAGTTTGAGTCCCATCGTGGACAGTGGAGTAGATTTAGGAGTAGATTAGTTGGGGGTGTGTGTCTATCGTTCAAGAAAAAATTAAGATCAAGAGATGGAACGATGGATCTACAGGAATGATTATATTATATAATATCAAATCAAACAACAGTCTTATTCCTTACCCCTCAATACCCCAATCCAAACGCCTCCTTAAAATGCAAACAGGTCGAATGGATCTATACCGACCCATACTGAATGAATCTGTCTGTAATACTCCACGATAAACCTTAGCACAATGCCGACAAGGCCAAAGGCTTGCCTCCACCTTAACCATTCATTGCCCATTTGTCCCAATTTCCTTATGAACAATTTTTGAACAACCATATTTCATTTTGTACCATATCATAATAACATCTTAACTATTCTGATCATTTAATCATCAGGTACCAAAAAAGTTAACAACCAGCAAACAACCCCTTAATCGATAGGGCCACATATGGATTAGATTGGTATTTGAATAACCCAGACTTTGAATCCTTGGCTTCACTCTTGTCGGGTAAGGTAATTAAACCGGCAAACAGTTACCAAACATTTAGTAAACAACTCCTGAATGGTTTCTTTTAAATGATGTAAAATCAATATAAAGGCATACAAATAAGGCTCACAATTACATAATAGATATTAAAAGATATTTGCACTATTTTTCTATTAAAGCTAACAATTACACGTATTAATTAAGGATTTAACAATGATATTAAATATCATTGGTATTAGAATGCATCGGCTTGGGTTGTGTTCAAATATCCTACCCCAATTCTAGCCCAATACCTACGGTATAAATCTTTTACAACTCAACTAGGTATAGAGTGGATTTGGATTGGGTTATTTCGGGTTACATTCAACAGATTAGTCGGTTTTTTATACACCCCTACTAGTCGATTACTCTAAACAGATCCTCTGTATTTTATTTTTGGCCTGAAATCGCTAATCAATTACGTTTTGAAGGTTACGTTTCGATAGGAATGATGTTTAAGAAATTCAAGATTAAAAAGAGAAAACAGGTGATGATAATGAAACAAAAAGAACACCTCAAACCATGTACTCCAATTATGAAATCAACTAAGAAACTCTCCAATTTTTGAAATTCAAGTCTACCATCAACAAGATCCTAAGCAACTCACATCGATCAAAAATAGAACTAAAACACAGGGACTCACAATCGAAAACAAAGCCGTCTGACCAAAACCTAGCTAAATATCATCTCCAGCGATTCTAAGCCTCAAGGTGCAAGTACAATTCGTCCTGCAACTTGATCAAGGTCTCTTCGCCCATTGGAAGTTATCCTTCTCCCTCTAAAACAAACAAACAAACAAGAACAAAGGGGAAAGATCAGTTAAATTTGAGCAGAGGAATGCCGTAATGGCATCTTCAGAGTCGATTGTGTTATACAAATAACACCTTCAATGCTGGTTGGGTATTTGAGAACAACATAGAAATTTGTCGCACACATTGATGTATGTTAAAGGACGATAAAGAAACTCACCCCTTTGGGTCCATTTCGATAATTTTCATGGTTTCCAACTGTTGGAGAATGTTACGAATAAGACCACCACTGCTTTTGCAAAAATGTGGCGGACTGCTTCCATTCCTCTTATGCCCACCATAGATCCTCTGGAACCCACCAACACCAAGACCTCCCCTCAAGTATATTTTCCTAACAATTGAAGCTGGAACCGCACATTTAGGCTTGGTTTTTTCAATCTTTATATTTAGGGTTGACCCAGCAACGATAGAGATCACTTACCAGCTCTGATAAAGTACCAATCTGGGTCATAGGGAGCAAGTTCCTTGAAAGTGGCAGTCTTCACTATATCAGTCCATTCAGGCAGCTCCATCTATGCACAAAATACAGAAACAAGGATTAATTCTCAACATTGAACAGCATACAAAAGTCACCTGTGCAGTAAACTTGTATGTATGGTGTCTTGGTTTTATATCATTTCGCATAAGTTCAAACAACCGTTTCTCACTATGTTTCGGCACAATGTGCCTCCTATTCCTATATATGAGTTCTGCCAAATACTACTACAATGTGCATTCACTAAACCAGACAAACAAATTACGACCACAACTAGCAATAGCAATCAGAATGAAAGTAATCCCAAATATCCATATTTAAGCAAGATGACACCCAGTTGACATTGGAAAAAAAGAAACTTTCTTGCAAACAAAAAGTACAAACAAGGCGACAAACATATTTTTTGTATACTCCAACTAGCGAGATAAAGTAAGACACAAAGGATATTTCAAAGTCTGGCAGTACGAGGAAGTTTCTACCAAGAGAGTATTAGGATGCATCTATGTGACCCTCCATTTTAACACCAGACTATTTTCTAAAATGTTGTAGTATGCTAATAATATCAGATATCATCACCACAATCTCAGGTATGCAAGACCATTGAAAAAAAACAGGTAGATGTTGACATAGATGATCATCCGACGTCGGTTAAAAATTTAGGCCACCCAGACAAGACACAAAATCCAACTACAGACTACACCAAGTCACAATATCAACAGCCTAGATTGATAAAGTAACAACCCCACACCAAGTAATATCCTAGAATATAGCATTCTCTTATTGTAAGGATACCACAAAGGCTGTGTTTGGCAAAAATAAGCTAGCTGATAAGCTAGAAGCTAGTCCATCCAAACATGTACCAGAAGCTAGCTTATAAGCTAGCTTTTTGAAACGCTACT
>LUCG01244941.1:0-10783 GCA_001633085.1 Carthamus tinctorius
AGGTCCCCATATTTACAAGCTAATGTATAACTTCTTTTTCCTCTTGCACCATTTGTCATTGTTCAACATCAAAATCTCCAAGAAACGACAGTTTTTTCTTTTCAAATCAACCAATTATCTTGCAAAATACGAAGAGATTTGGTGATTCGTGGACATATTTTTCTTCGCCAAAATTGTAAAATTCTTGCAAAATTTGTTGTTATAAAAAGTAGTAGTGACGATTGATGGCCGACAATAGTGATTTTTTTTGAATTTATAAAGAACCCTTTGTAGATTTAGTTGTAATATCATGAATCACACACAAACACTAATTGCCTTCAAACACACACACACACAAAAAGTGCAGAAAACATTGAGAAGGGAAGCATAATCACATTTTGCAGGTGGCCACCAATCCATAGTAGCACAAATAAAATCACTATCTATCTTTGCAATGGCATTTTTTCCATTAATGAAAACTCTTTCTTGTGAACATCAGCGGTTTCTGAATTGACTAATAGATAGGAAAATAAGTTTTTAAAGAATTGTTTGGATTAGTTGTTTTTAAGAGGGTGTTTGGCTTAGCTTATCAGCCTTTTAAGTTGGGTTTGTAGCTTTTTTTCCAAAAAGCACTTTTGAAATCAAAAAGTCACCCAAGTGTGACTTCTAAAAAAGTGTTTTTCATGACTTGCCAAAAAGTAGGGATGTAAACGAGCAGAGCTACTCGAGCTCGGATCATTTAAAGCTCTAAACTAGCCGAGCCTTAACGAGCTCAAGCTCGAGCTCGAGCCTAGATTAAAAGCTCATTTAATAAACGAGCCGAGCTCGAGCTCCAAAGAGTGGGTTCGTTTAAGCTCGCGAGCCTAAACGAGCTCCATATATAATATAATATATATATTGTATGTTTAGTTTTTATTATTTATATATATCATGTTTATAAAAATATCAAAATAATACCTGAGTCTAAACGAGCCTAAACGAGCCGAGCCCGAGTTTCATAAATCTTAAACGAGCCGAGCTCGAGCTCGAGCTCAAAAAATCCTAAACGAGCCCGGCTCGATAAGTGTCTGGCTCGGCTTAGCTCGGCTCGTTTACATCCCTACCAAAAAGCCATTTGAAAAGTGCTTTTGGGTTCATCTAAACAAGCTTATTGACTTATTGGCTTTATGAGAAGCCAATAAGTCAAGCACTTTTGAAAAGCAATCCCAAACAATCCACAAGATTGTAACTCAAACTCATGAAAAGAACCCAAATACAGACATTCCATTTCAGGCAAATAGTAATGATCTTCACTTTTTTAAATCAATTTTGGTGTTAGGTTTATGCCCTTACAGGTGGCGTGGCGCCTATAATGCCTTCCGTTGATGCGGGTTAGTTGAAAAAGTGTTTTCAACCTGAGAAGGAGAAGGTTGGCTTATTACCTTTTTATAATTTTTCTCTCAAGTACATACTGCCTCTATAGCTGTATGTTTGCTGGACGTGGAATGCTTTTCTTAGAACCGAAGGTTGTTTGACCGGTTACTCTGCTTTTACATAGGATTATCTTTCACTGATATTATATATTTTGTAATTTGTCTTTTCAATACAACACTTTTTGTGGTTTAATATAGCCCATTTCAATTGAATTCTTTGTTTTCCTTTACTATCAATATTGAAATCATCTTCAGCTTTCCTTTCTTAATATATTGAATTATTTGTTTTTGCTTACTATCATGATTGAAATCATCTTCAGCTATTGAATTCTTTGTTTTCGTTTACTACCATGATTGAAATCATCTTCAGCCTTCCTTTCTTAATATATTGAATGTGTAACCAAATTTGATCTACTCCTTTCTGTCTTAGGGCTGTTCGGGTGTGGCTTAATGGTCTATATAAGCCTTATAGCTTATTCGGTCAGCTATATAAAGCTTTTCGTTTGTGACTTATTTACTCAAATGAGTGCTTATTCGCTCAGCCTTGAAATATTAGTCCTATGGGCTCAGCCCTTGCTAATTCCACAACTAGCCTTCCATTACATTTAAAACAAAGGAAGCTTACTAGAAATTAACCCAACAACCAGTACAAAACTTGCTCAAGTGCTTCTCCATCAAAGCTCTCATGCTCACACCTGCTGCTCCGCTGGTGTTTGTATGTTATCGATGTTTTTATGTTTTTCCCTGTATATCTCGTTTTTTGTCTGATATATTTCTTCTTCTATATCTCACTTTTGTTTTTGCATATCTCTTCTGTTTATGGTTTTTGATAGTTTTTTTTACTTCTTTGTTAATATTTTTTCAGATGTGTTTCATTGTTGCTTACAGATCTGTTTACATGATTGATCTGTTAATCATTTGAAGTATGGGTTTCCGTAAATCAGGCTACACATGATGCTTTTGTTGAAGCAAGTGGAGCCCTGTACAAAATTGCTATTTCTCTTATGAAGATCGGTAATGACGTATGTTTCCTAGGAAGGTACACAATTTACAAATTTGTTATCTGCTTTGCTTTGTAAGTTGTTTCATGCTCATCCTAAATCAATCTTTTGGCCTTTCGGTGGTCCATGTTGTGGGCATGGTGAACTTATTCTTGCCGAAAATGAACCTGGTAGCAGCATCATGCATGTAAAGTCGTTATTTCATATACGCTTTTCATCTGCATTGCTAAAATCTATCAATTTGAACTTGTAATCTTATTATATTTTGGGGAGAAGTGAATCCTACATGGTGTGAGGCCCGGACTATGGTCTGTGCTCAAGTATCTCTCTTGTCCCTTGGTTTGGTTGCTAAAAGTATAGCAAGAAATGTGAGCATTTGCCCTTAGATTGTCATCAACACATGTTTTCATCGACTAATAAATCACATTAACCTTGCAGGCAGTTGGGAACCATGTCTCACGCAGGGGCTCGTCTTCTACATTTCTCCCCACTCATAGTTTCATTGTAACCGTCCTTTTTCTATATTGAGTAGATTTAATGGCTGGTTTTTGCCCAAATGGTTTTCTCCTTTGCCGACACGTGTTCTTTCGTCCCTATGATGCATCCGGTTTGTTTCTACTTCATTTTGGTAGATGTGTTCTTTTTCCTGACTTTTTCGAATCAACAAATTTGAATGTTAAATCTGTTGT
The DNA here is from genome assembly GCA_001633085.1 of Carthamus tinctorius. Lineage (NCBI taxonomy): Eukaryota > Viridiplantae > Streptophyta > Magnoliopsida > Asterales > Asteraceae > Carthamus > Carthamus tinctorius. The sequence continues at coordinate 3,082 of LUCG01244941.1, forward strand.
TTTCCGACATGATTGGTTTGTCTACTTTTCTCTTATGTTTCGAATCAAAGATGCTAGATTTTGAATCCCTTGTTCTCCGCCACTAACAACGCTTTTTATGAACCTAAAACTTTATGGGACCCGTGGGCAGGGGCCGTCTAAGGACGGCCAGGATCGTGCCTAGTATATATATATGTTAACCCCATCAATTGGAGTCCACTTCCAATATGATCACTGAGGATAAAGGTGCGCCTTTTTGAGTCATTTGTTATTTCTTGAAAATCTTCTTGGGTTTTATAGATCTTGAAGAGAAAACCTTATAAGCTGAAGTTTCCTTCAACCGTTCTCAATTACAATTTGACATGCAATTTTCTATGGAAATGTGAGAAAACTAATCATGGAAGCTAGCGGATATCAACCTCACTTGGACATAACTTTAATCTTTTCATTTCTTAGGTTTCAATCGTTAAACTTCAATTTACTTTTATTTTGTTCATTCAATTAATATTATACATATAGGGGCGGGTTCAAAATGAAAACTCATTTTTCATTGCGAACGTTAGAACAACCGAGGACAACCAAGAACGCGGCACTTACCGTCTGAATAATATATGATTATCCAGACTGAATATTCATGCTCTATTCATGTTGAATAATACAACATTCAGACTGAATAATATAGCATTCAATCTAAATGTTGTATTATTCACCATGAAAATAAAGCATAACATTCAGTCTGAATAATCCTGTATTATTTAGACTGAATGTGACACATGACGCGCAGACGTGCTGTCGGTTCTTCTCACGTTCGCAATGAAACATGAGTTCGTAAAAAAGAATATTAGTTTTCAAATTATTTTTTAATAAAAAATCAGAATTATTGACGAATCAGTGACAGATAAATTGGTTGGTAATTATATATTGTTAAAACCAATTCACTGAAAATAATTTATTTAAATAATTAAAGTATTGACAAATTAATTGATTACTGACGGATTTTCGACGAATTTTTGATAATTTTATATAAAGTAAATTATTTTCTGAAAGAAGAAAGTTTATTTAATTTTTGAGGGAAATTTGTTGAAGACGCGAGTACATTAATTCCGATACTTAATTAATTTAGTTAATTCAAAGAATTTAGGAAAAGTGCGAAAAAGATGTCAAATCTTCAAAATTCGTTAAAAATCATGTTTTCCAACAATGGTCTATCTAACCGTTGAAAAAAATGTTCTGTTTAGTAATGTTTATTGTGTTTTTTAGTGTTAGAGAGGTATTGAACTTTGGGGGTCAATGTTGATTATCTATAGTTTGATGGACGCATATGGGTTTTTGTGTGAAAGATGGAGGTGATCAAAGGTGATGGTTGAAGTGCAAGGGTCGAAATGTAGTTTGGGTAAAATATAAAAGTTCTGTTCTTGCCACCGACCAGCTCTTGCCGCCGACCAGTTCGGTCGACGATAGCCGTCGGCTTGCACCTGCTGCCGACCTGGTTCATTTTCTCCTCCGTTTTTTGCTCAAGATTGGTACCAGATCAAGTTTCTGCATCTCATTTTCCCGTGGATCTCCTTCGTTTTCAGCATCTCCTTCGTTTTCTGCATCTCATTTGCACCTCCTTCATTTTCATGGATTTTTGCATCTCATTTTTACATCAAATGGAGTTGGATTTTTTGCATCTGATATGTACGATTTCTGTATATATGTCATTTTTAGTCATTTTACATGTATAAGTTAAGACAAACATTTTTTTAAAAACAACTTATTTACTTATTGGCTTTTACAACCACAAAAGCTAAGCCAAACACTTTTTTAAAAACTCATTTTCCACCAGCATAAGTCAATAAACACTCTTGGCTAAAAGCACTTTAGAGTTCAAAAAGCAATCCCAAACACCCTCTTAGACTAGTTGATTGCAATAAATTATGTGAATGAAGATTTTCTTCTAACACATCTAGATTGGTAATTTTAAGATGACGAATAAATACCTAAGGTGAGAAAGAGAATTACTATGACCTCTTTGATTCTTGGTATTGAACATGCATGTACGTATGCCTCAGGAAATTGATCTTTATATTGGCTGCGAAGATTATCCCAATGGTTGAGTGGTCTTGCTTTAAGGTGTTTGGTGTATTATTGTTTTCCTTTTCAATATTTTTGCTTGAGATGTCGCCTTCTTTTCAAAATTTAGAAGTGGTTCCGTAAGTGTGAAAACTACTTTCATCAATCAATGTATGCAAATTATTCGTTGAACCAAGAAAAATTTTGAATTACTAAGTTTTTCTATGAGAAAAGGGTCACGTGATGATTTCAGATTAATGAGTTTGTAAAGCCAAAAAAATCCAGGCTAAAAAGTTGTATTTGCTAGTTTCTAAGTAGACGTGAATTTTACATTTAAATTTCGAGTGGATTTAGCACGTGATTATTTTTCCTTAAAGGAAAAGGTAAATAAGTTCGTAAAGCTTAATTAAAAAGACATGCCTTGTGCATGTTGAATTTGAAATCTTTCATACTTACACGGAAGACGTGGACGATATCTTTCAAATACTTCTTAAAATATAAAAGTTTAAATAAAAAGTTCTTATAAAGTTAAAAACTAATACGATAGAACACCTTCATCAACATACCATAGAAGGGAAACCGAAGAGAAGTTGGTTATAACTTACCAATAAAAAGTGGTTTGACCAATTTACCCTTACATAAATTACATGTAAAATACCTAACATGATTATCATAAACCTTAGAAGAACATAACATAGGTTTTTAAATATATTTAAAACGCATATAGTACAAGGAGCACACGTGCATAAATATGCTTCAACATGCAACCTATTGATATAAGAAACATGTGATGCCATATGGTTCATGTGTACTTTCCATATTTTTTGTATGTATCATCTCTTATTTCAATGTTGTAAAGGATTAAGAAAAGAAAAGAAAATCTAAGTGTGAATGTTTGTATTATCTTATCGGTATGATATGGCATTTTTTTTGAACGGTGTTTTATAAAGAACTGGGGCTAACAAGGCATTAGGAACTCAAAGGAAGAGTGATTACAACGAAAAGGAGATACTACACCAATCAAGCCAACTAACCAATCTACCATCCAAAACCTGTTGCGAAAACAGAGAAACGCCATGGATTGGATATCGTTCGCAATGATTATTTTTTATAATGAGTTAGAGGTTTGAGGTTTGTATATGTCATGAGACTGGTATGGTGATCAAGGCATTCTAGACGATGCCATTAGTTATCCTTTTCTTTTTGTAGAATTGCACAAGATAAATGGTTCATTAAGGTTTAATTATTAATTAGTTAAACATGACTAAATATATATTAGCTACCATAAATGTCATCAAATAACTGTTTGCTTAATCATGCTAGAATGTCATATAGTATTGCAATTCTACATGATACGTACTAGCTGATGAACAAATTAAAAGAAGCAGAAAGAAAAACGATAAGTGCATAAAAATTAATTAGCTAGATAGTTGTAGACTATTGATCATCCAAATCCTTAACCATAAGTTTTGTTTTTCTGGTCACCAAGAACATGCATAGCATCATGAGCAATCAGCCTTGGAAATATTTTGAGCAGAGTGACTGCTAATGATATTATCTCATTTCTTGATGGATCGATCTTCTTCAATTTCAACGTACCCCGGCCCCATGAAAGTTAGTTAGACCTAAACCTTCCATCTGTTCATCGGAACCCTCCATTTAGAGCCGGAGCCCAGTAATCTGCCCCGTTGTCACTCCCTACTTGCATTGTGCATGAAACCGGAACTAGACATAATCCTCTACTCCTCAAATCCTTCACCTTAGGTTCTTGATGTGAATCCTGCGTTTATCAATTTGTAAACCTTTGAGTATCAGAACCAAGTTCAATCTTGAAAATTAAAGCATATATATGTATATATAGTCGGTTTCATTTGTTAACCATTTTTTATGTGTGAACTTGTGAACCATATCTCAGCCGTTGAAATTCAAGATGTATGGTCAAGATTAGTTCCATGATTAATCTTAGTAACCACCCACGATTTTAGGGAACTTCCATGATTAATCTTAACCGTCAAGATAAGATTTGAATGACTAAGGATAATTAAGTTCACACAAAAATATTAGTTCACAATTGATTATCCCTCCCCTCTCTCTCTCTCTCTCTCTCTCTCTATACATATATTTATAATGGTTTGAACCTAAAGCTAGAAATAATTTAATAAGAATATTAAAGAAATACCTGGTCAAGAGCAGATCCTTTTAACTTCATGCAACTATCATTCAGAAGCTGCTTAAGGCACAAGATTAGCAGTAATTAACAACTTGATCACAATATTAATATGTCAACTTTTTGACAAAATAAAGTGAATGAAACAGTTAATTTTGAAAAGAGTATAAAGGTTGGAATTAATTAATATACCTGACCAGGGTCTTCAGGAAATAAACAATTTCTCTCCCCTTGTTGAACCTAAACATAAATCAAAAATAGTTTAATTATTGAAACAACACTTAATAACATTCATTTTTACAACTTCTCCACATGCTCATATGTGAACACACATGCATTAAAGAAGGTGTTGTGACTATTTTATACTTGCTTTGGGAAGATGAACACACACAACACATATCATATAGTATATATTATATACCAAGGGTACATGTATTTAGAAAACTATCAAACAATTTGATTATATGTTTCCGGATACACAATAGGTAGTTATGATCACTACTAAAAAAGGGTATTACCGACGATAGAAACAGTTGGTAAACCATCGTAGATAAGTTTACTGATGGTTTTCCGACGAAACGAGCGTGGCTAAAAAGCCGGTAGTTAATAGCTACCGACAGTTTTTCCAACGACCTTTACCGACTGCTTTTTAACTGTTTCGCTAAATGCTGGTCGATAATAGCTACCGACGGGTTAATTTTAAGCATAATTGTTACACTCCAAATATTGTTCTCTAGCGTATAATTTATGTAGTCAACCCTAAGTGTTTGTAGTAAGTATCTTGCTACTAATTGTCGTTTTGTTGTTTGTAAAGTTTGTTATATATAAACCCTTAAATATCATTTGAAAATATGTTTTCTACAACAAAAACTAAAACAAATTACGTTCCTTGTATATTTAATTTGCATATCTACAAGTATGTACGTACGTAGGTATATTAAGGTATATGTGCAAGATTGTGTCTAAAGTACGATATACTTACAGAGTGTTGTGGATGTCTCATGTTTCCAGATTCACTGCCGAGGTATGGTAAGCTGAGGGCCTACAGAATTTAAGGGTGTCAATGAACTCTTCCATCATCATGATATAATTCAAGTCTACATTTGATTTTAAAATCATATCTTTAAACTAACAATCATTCTCTTTAGAAACACACCATGGTTTGTAAGAATGAACAATTCGAACAAATTATGTATTGTTAATATTAACAAAATAATTATACTCGAGACTTTTTTTCTCTAAAAGATGCCAGTTTTTCTTGCATCTCTATAAACGACGATTGTTTATCATGAAAATTAAAATATAATAGTTTATAAAGTTGGTTTGCAACTAAAAATTATTCTATGTGACTCTTAGAGAATGAAATTTCCTCATGCCCTCTAGACATAGGATTATTTTTTCATATAATGTAGCAGAAAATTGAAAAGGCTTTAATAATATATTTGGGAATAAAGGTATAGGTAGCATAGTTATGTAACAATATAAAAAAGCAAAATAATGTTGATGGAATATTAAGGATAGTGGAACTTTTCTACTGTGTGTGTTTGTTTGTGGCATGACTGTCCCTCATGGTAGTTTGTGAAAGATTAATAAAAGAAGAAGAAGAGAAGAGAAGAAAGGGAAGTAGCATCACCTCAATTTGACTCTGAAGGAATCTTATGTAACCAATAGCTTCTAACAGCACAGAAGCTGTGTCAGTCTGCACCAAAGAAATTTAAAATGGTAATTAATATAAACTTTTCTTTTATAAAGACAATTTTATTTTTATTATCATCAACTTAATTAGTTGTTAGTATACACCTTAATTAGATTAGAAACGCCTTTGTCCAAGTTCGAACCTGGGACTTCTACTCCAAGAGAGTGACCCCTCTACCAACCAGGCTAGCCCCAGTTAACTTATTATCATCCATTTACGACGTGTGTTTTAGATCATTAATAGATCTCGAAGAATAGAGTTCGAAATCAAAAGATTTGGACGCAGTGAAAACAATTGCAATTAATGGACACGAGGAGACTATAAAAAGTTTCTGAATTTGCATGGGACGATCATGGTCCGAGTCGATTACGAGGTTTTCGATGCGTTGGACGAAAAGGGTAAAAGATGCCCTTTGTTTATTTATAAACAAATTAAATGAAACATACTCCTAACTATAATAAATAATATAATGAAGAGACAGAATCCAACTAAAATTGAATTTATCATCACTAATAAGTTCCAAAATATTATCACATGCTTCTTTAAAACAAATACTTAGATGAAATATTAAACATTGTGTTTTTGAAACCTTTATTATAGAGAAAATGAAAGCCAAAGGTGGGAAATGAGGATGAAAGTAAAAAAAAAGTGTTATTTCAGCACATATTTTAATTATTTCCTATTGAAATACTTTCCATCCATAGCATTTGATATAATTTAATGTGATTTATTTTACCTTATTTTCAATTGACATGACAATCAATAATTTTACTAGTGAAAAAAAGAAAGAAAAGAAAAAGAATCATGTCATATCATCCTCTAACTTGTTGCTTCAATTCATCTTTATCTTGCCCTCATGTAATTAATCTTCCATTGATGGATGCTTTCTTAATTATCAGACTCAATTGAGCTAATTATTATGTTAACTCATGCTTAAAAGTTAATTATATAAACAGTTTTAGAGCATACTATACCTTTCCAAATGGAGAAACAAGCTGATGAAGTGCTGTTATTCTGTCCCCTAATTTTTCTTTCCTCACCTGTTTTTTGACATCACAAACAAGAAGAAAAATCAAATGAAAAGTTGTATTTTTGCAATGATTGCCATTCACACCTCTTTTAATTTATGAATTTATTTTTTTGATTTTTAATACTTTTTATCTCCTCTTTGTGTGGATATAAGAATAGATGAACTAAAGAATCATGATGGCCTGAGAAATGGACAATCAAGAAGGACAACAATTATCTTCCAAAAAGTACATCTTCCTTTGTTTGGGTTTTTCTCCCTGTGTTTGTGTGTATGCAGAACAAATTAAGAAAGAGAGAGATCTAAGTTAATTGAGGTAAATTTACCTTGAAGGTAGATTGGCTTGAAGAAGGTTGAATTTTAGCTTTCTTGGATGCCCCACCAGTAGCAGTGCTATTGCACTTCACAAATTGGAAAACACTTAAAGAATGAGAAAGTAAGCCATCAAATTACACAACTTCATTCATGTACTTCCACCAGGTAAAATAATTTTATGTGAACCAATTAAATATTAAAGTACTTGGACTATAAATCAACACCAGTAACTCCGAATCCGGGCTAGAAGAGACACATGTGACCGCCCAGATAAAAAAGGTTAAGGAATTCCAAATTAATCTTGTATTAATTAGAACAAAAACATCTTAAGCTAAAACTTGATCATAGTAGTATGTCTTAGACTCTTCCATCTCTCCTTTTTCTTATATCATATATATATATATATATATAGAGAGAGAGAGAGAGAGTTACCTCAGATGAGCGATCCGGCGGAGGGTGTCTT
>LUCG01244997.1:0-13786 GCA_001633085.1 Carthamus tinctorius
GACCGAGATGAGTGGTTGAGATCACTTCTCTACTTCGCATTTTGTTAGCACTTCTCATTTGAATTTAATACTATATATATATAATCTAAGTAGAGAGTACAGGTTATGAGAATAGTCGTCTGATAAAAATGACAATCAACAGATACTCTATCTAAGATATTTTAAATTACGTTCTTAAAATATTTTCTATAAATTTATTATCTCTTCACATTTTCTAAAGGAACTTTATAAAAAAATAGTAGTATTCACTTTAATGAAACTGCTTTCATATATGTTTGAAGATCTATGACCAATGAATTCATCGAATATAATAACAACGACAATAAGTTTCTTCAACAAAAATAACAATAACAATAATGATACATGTTAACCTCAATAGGGCAGTCTACCGGTTAAGGCTTGTGGAAGGTGTAACAACCAACCCAAGTTCGAATCCGGGGGTGAGCAACCAGGGGCCACTGAGTTTTAACTCCAGAGGAGCATGTTTTAGCTCTCGGTAAAAATTACCAATGATGTAGTGTGGGCAAAGCCGAGGTGAACCTTATAAAAAAAAATAATAATAATGATAGATGTGTGTTTGTGTGTGTGTGTTTATATTTAATAGCATAATAATATTACATTCATTGTGATTTATAAAGTTAAATACAAACTTCAACTTTATATAGTATTTAAAAATAACGAAATAAAATATTATTTCATACTATAAAATATATTTCCGAACATAAACATTATATAGAACATTATTTAGCAAATGTTGCTCAACATATACATATAGAGCTAAGTTTCAAAAAACTTATGCCTCAACTTAATGAAATCTGCAGCTTTTGCATCTACGTTCACATCTTCATCCTCCTCATTTTGCATGAACCTAGATTGTGGCTTACCGTCATAATAGTTCATGACTCTAGCATATGCTTGGGGTCGGTGTGAGATTCTCTGAAAGCCATGACCAGTGAAATAGATGTCAGAATAAGGAGGTGTGTCGAGTAACTTGTGTGGCATTTCTTTGAGTTTCTTCTTCAACGAGTCGTGAATGTGGTGCTGATGAACAGTCGAACTATGCGTCTTTGACATCTGTAGTATTTAGATGCAAATGGTTGATCGATGTGTTACTGAAGTTATGTTGAATCCCAACACATATTTATATAGTAGTTTGTGAAGGTTTACACCGACGCGAAGGTGGAAAGGAGACATGAGTCATAGAATCCTATTCCCATCTCTTTCCATGCCTCACGTGTGTTTTATCTAATGAGTTTGTGACAAAAGATACCGGGAGTACACCAAGGTCCAAAACGTAGGGACTATAAACGATGAATCACAAAAGTACATAGGGTCATATGCAATTTCTAAAACCTTTTAAGAAGAAAAAGGGTTCCCACATTATATCCTTTTAAACCATATTTAATGTAATTTTTTTAAAATCGTCCGTCCATATTTATTTTATAACGAACTGCTTTCCGACATTTTGAAATAATGATTAGGCAAAGAATCCTTTAAATACATGAACGTGTTTATATACAATCTGTTTTTTATTATATTTAATAAAATTTAGTCGGACACTTATTTAAATTGTCTTTTAACTTTTATGAAACGATTTTAATCCTATTATATTTATAGGTAACAAAAGACACTATGATTAAGAAAAAAAGTTAAAGATGCAATAAAAAAGCAAAGTATGCTAAAGTAAAGCATAAATTTTGAGTTAATGAGTAATGACTATAGATGACGAATATATTAATGTTTTTAGTGTACATTGTTATGTTAACTTCTTTAAAGGTCATATAGTATATGATGTTTAGAGAGAGATCTTTACAATATAAAAAAAAAATACATGGGCATTAAAGAGCAAATGTTAAACATTTTGCAAAAGCAAAAAAAAAATTAATTTACTAGCTTCGTTCTTGAACAAGTTTATTTTTTTGTTGCCGACAACAATGATAATCGCACTATTACAAAGAAGTATTGCAACAACAGTCTCCTGTATGCTTTTGGTAACGTTATTAGGCTTGCTTCTTGATCAGGTTGGGTTGGGTTGGATATATTAGACAAGTTCAACCTAAATATTAGACGGTTAAGGTGATTGCATAAAGCTTCGTAATGATAAAGACCCATAATAAATTATGCAATTATTATATTGATTGTGGTTACTAAAGATGTATCTGCTACTTGTTTCTTTTAAAGATGTTTCTTTAAAAGAGAACCATTAGTTATATTTAGTTTTTTAAGTGATATCAAGGTCTTTAACCATTCATAATATTATAATTTAAATGGGAGGTTCATATGTGAATCATTGGAAGAAGAAAAAACATCTATATAGATGCATATGTAAACCGACTTTACAAATTATTTATATGAGTTCACATGGATTTGTTCAAAAGTTCACATATGATCTTCGATTAACTTGTTATTCTTACTTTCTTAAACCATTTAGATGGTGTTTGTGTTTAAGAGGTGCTGAAGTCTGATTTCACTTCTGATTTTTTAGAGGCGATGTTGAAGTTTGACATTTGAATCAATAAGACTATTTGATTTTTGTAAGCTAAAAAATGTTTGAGTGTGTGCAATTGTCTATTTTATCCCTCAAAACTTCAACTTAAGTACATCAATTGAATTGGGCATCAATGATTGAAGGACGTAACAAAAAATAAAAATAAAAGAAGAATATTGTCAGATTTGCGAAATTGTGGAGTTTTAATCACATAGCACACACCGAAACCCCGATTTATGCGATTCAAGATGTTTTAGAAAGGCAACACACATCTCTACAATCTTACGTTTGCAAATTCAGGATGCATCTAGGCTAAAACCAACAATGAAACCGAATGAATGGTGCTAGACGGAAATAAGAGGTGATTAAGTGCTAGGTTATCATTAATTTATCAGAGGACATTAAGGGTTAAGAAGCTCTAAAAAAGAAAACAAGAAGAAGAAGAAAATTGTCTGAGTTTTCTTATCCATGTTATTAGACATAAGTGAAAAATAAGAGCTTTTGTTGAAAAAACATACACCATCTTAGCCTTCTTATTTGAACAAACCCCTTATAGTTTATACCTCTATTTAACAAAGATAGGTCAATATATACATGATGAAACATTGATTCGCTAAGTTCAAATATTTTGTGTCTCAACTCAATGAAATCCTCAGTTTCTACATCCAAATTTGCATATGTATCCCCTTCGTTTTGCAATGACCCATATTTGTGTTTGTGGTCGTAATAGTTTGTGACTATGGTGTTGGCTCGAGCTTGGACCGGGTGTCTCTAGAAGACATGTCAATTTTGGAATAAGAAGGTTTGTCGTCTTGCTACTTGTTTGGCATATCTTTCAATTTCTTCTTTATGATACCATGATGAGTGGTTGAACTTTAGGTCTTCGGCATCTTCGGTATTTAGTTGCAAACGGTTAGTTGAAAGGTTAGAGATGAAGTTATGTTTGAATTATGAACACTTACGTCCATGTTTGTGTTGCTGAGCATGTGGAAAAAAGTCAAAGAATACGATTCTCTCGTATCTTTTTTATTACTTTTGTAGTTTATCAATTGAGGAGTATCTATATTATATAGCTATATTCGACCTAATTTTGTGGGGTTGGTAAAATAGTCTTTGTAGCTAATTTGGAAACTCGGATATGATTGGGTGATGACTGAAGCGGTAACCAACCTCTAAATCTTTGAAAAGGTCCATAGCCTAAGTTTTATCCGTTTTGACAACTCATTTAGCCCACATGGTCTATACATGATTATGAGGATAATATCCTTTTATTAGGCGGGTTTACCTTTTATGTTTCCAGAAAGATTGTATCTTTAGTTCTATTAAAACAATTTTATTTTTATTTAACTTGAATAAAGACTGGTTGATTCTAATTTAAACTAAAGTAGCAAACGAATGGCATAACCTTAAAATATTAATATATGATGATAAGTTATTAGTAATTTATTATTATACGCTTATAATTTATCAGAATGCATTCATTATATGTTTTACTTTGTTTCTTTTAAAAGTGTTGGTGCAAGCATACGAAATCATTTAAACAAATTATATCTACTTGACTATCCTGTATGTTTTGATAATTGACAAACACTCAAGTTGTTTTATGTATTAATATTGTACTTCGTGCAAATCTTTTGTTATCGTGACAAATACCCAAGTTCCCAGGATTCTAGACAACATGAATTGACTTTAAAAAATGTGCCTCTCCGCAATTCATAAAAAAGATTTACCTCATGATGCATGTCGGTAACAAGAAGGTCATAAACGAAAAACTATTAAGTCATATATATATATGTGTGTGTGTGTGTGTGTTCAAACTTAGTACAATATCAAAGGTGAATACCAGTGATAAATTTCTAAAGCAGAATTGGGTTAAAGTCGATAGATGTTTTATAAAGTTGTCTTTTTACTAGTTTGATATAAAGAAGTTGAAAAATATATGGTAAAATTTCCCTAATACAAGAAATTGGTAGTACTTTGCGACACCATACAAGTTGGGTTCTTGTATATATCGAGATCATGTACATCGATACTGATTTTAACATAGAATAATCAAAGCACTTCAACTTGATCACAATCACAATTTTTATGGACAAATTAAGCTAATTATTTTATTCAATGCATAACACATTATTTAGCAAATATTGGAAAATGTGCACATGATCAAACACAATATGTATAAAGACGTATGCAGATTTTTTCTCTACCACCAAGAGACAAAGATATTGTTTCATGAAAACACGATCTTACAAAAAGTTTTATAAAGACACGAGTTATCAAAATATATATAAGAAAAACAAAATAAAACACAAGGTGCTTATCTTATTCTATTTGTTAAGTATATTTCTAAAACAAACACATCATTTCGTAATGATTACTCAACATATACATAACTGAATACAAGTTAATCTCTTATTGTAGGCATTCTTTTGCTAAGTTCAAACTTTTTGCGCCTTGACTCAATGAAATCTGCAGCTTTCGCATCTATGTTTGCATCTATGTCCTCTTGATTCTGCATGAACCCAGATTTGGGCTTACCTTCATAGTAGTTCGCAAGTCTAACATATTCTTGAGGTTGGTATGGGAGACTCTTATAGCTAGTACCAGTAAAGTAGATGTCGGAATGGGAAGCCGTGTCAAATAACTTATGCCTGAGCTCTTTGAGCTTCTTCTTCAAGGACGCACGATAGTGGTGATGATGGGAGGTTGAATTATGCGTATTCGACATCAATGATATTCAGTTGCAAATGGTCGGTAGAAGGGTCAGATGAAGTTATGTTGAACCCTAAACAGGTATTTATATACGAGTTTGTAAAATAGAATCCTATTCCCAACTTTTTCACTCTTCAAATAAGTTCTCCCTAAACATGTGGGTTTATCGAAAACAATGCCAAGAATACACCAAAGTTTGAAACACATGGACTGATGATAACAATAAAATTTGTAGTTTACTCAAAATACTATCTTCTGGAAACTTTAAAAAAATAACGATTAGATTCTTCCCCTAAATGATATTTAGTTCCAAACGTGGAAGAAGGAAAAGAAATTAAAATCCTTAAAAAATTTTATAATTTCCAAAAGGTTTTTTTAAAGATATATTTATAAAAATGAGATATTTTTTTCGAAATACAAATAAAAAAATTAGAGTAAACTGTAATTTTGGTCCATGCACTAATGAAAGTTAAATCCCATCCGTTAAAAATGACTATTTTATCTTCATGTGTAAAACACATATGTGTTTGTACAGAGAAAATAACTGGAGAGAGTTGAAAATGGAAATGGGAAGAAATAGAAATGGGGTGGAGAATTGGAATTGATTCCTTGTTTGGTATCATTAGAGAAATGAAACGGAGAAATGGTGGCTTATGTCGTCGGACGGCAACATCAGGTGGTTACTCTCGACGGTCGTCGGAGAGTTGTCGCCGACGTAGGTGGCCGACGATCGTCGGCGGTCGTCGCTGACGCAGATGGCTGTTGAAGGTGGTCGTCGGTCGGTGGCAGCCGTCGCCAATGCACTGGTCGGCGGTCTTCGACGGTCGTCGCCGTCGGAGGTGGTCGGCGGTCATCGCCGACGACGCAGGTCGCAAGCAGCAGGTGAGACGTGAGTGAGATTGAGATGAGAAGTCGGCTAGAGTTTGAAGTTGAATAATTCATACACCAACTCTCACCATTTCTCCTCAAAATGAAGAGAATTACACTTCTCTACCTTTACACTACATTGAATTCCTAGAGAATTTCGTTTCTCTATCCAAAATGATGTCGATTCTCCCAAATAAGAGACTGACATCAATTTCCATTTCTATCCTTCCAAATCTCTGTACCAAACAGCTCCCTAGGGAATAACGAATGAAACTCAACTTATGTTACTAGAAGGACCAATATCAAAAAACAACAAACCACAAGGACCAAAATTTCAATTCACTCAAAAAAATCTTTTCATTCCCTTTTCCTTTCCCTCCATTTCATTTTTCTAGCAGCTTCTTTTCCTTTCATTTCTTCCCAAATTCAGAGTCGGTTAAAAGGTTTTGAAAATGATACAAAGAACTCCGGTAGATTCCGGCAATCTCCACCGCCGGCGACGATGTCAACCGCACTTTTCTCCTCCTCCGGTGACCGGATCCGGTCCAGGTCTCTATATGCGTTCTTGCGTCTGGCATTACATCATTGCGATTCTTCAAAACGGCTTTAAATCGACGAAATTAGAGACTGGTATCCATTTCCGTTTCATTTTTATGGTTGATTGATTATACGTGAATACTGTAGTTTGATTTCAATCGTAGTTCTTATACTCTTCTGTCTAGAAAGCAGTTTTGACTTCGGAGGTCGAGTAATTCATGGCGTTGTTTCCTGCTTTGAGTTCTATTAACTAATCGGAAACGTGAATGACCTAGTTGAGTTCATTGATGTTGTTACTTATGTTAATCGAATTGTTGAGTTGTGAATTTAGCTTGATTTGCGAATATGATTTTGCATTTTGTGATTTTTGAGCATATTTTGGTACGATTTGACGCCATATCAAGTGATTTTGCAGTTCATATGATTATGAATGTGATTATTTAAAAAAATTGTGCTTAATCGTTAGATATTTCTATGAATGATTAGGATATGTATGAAGCTTGTAAAAGGAAAACACAGCAATGATTTGATTTAAGCATTTCTTCAAACTATTTGATTTCATCCATTAGATCATTGATTGTTTGTGTGGAGAGAGATTTCGCAGTTTCAAACTAAAATAGTTGCAATATTAATTGTATTCTCATAAAATTAGATAAAGAAAGCAGGAATTGACATCCATTATTCACTGCTTATGCATATGTAGGTAGTAAATGACTAAATGGAAAGCACACACATTATTTAGAGGGGTAACTTGAGCTACTGCCAAGCATACACTTCTTTGTGATAATATTGTAGCTTGTTTCTTAGATCTTCATTCCTCATCGTCAAGCCCCTTCAGAATCCAAGATGGCTTCTGGTAACCTTGGTTCATGCCACCCTGACTGTAACCATAGTTTGGGCTACCACCTCCATACCCGTGCTGACCATGTGACGGCTTGTCAAAATGGTTCGTAGCACCGCCTCCATAGCCGTGCTGACCATGTGACGGCTTGTCAAAATGGTTCGTAGCACCACCTCCATAGCCGTGATGCCCATGGGACGGCTTGTCAAAATGGTTCGTAAGACCACCTCCATAGCCATGTTGTGGGCTTCCATGGCCATGACTGTGTGGGCTCCCATGGCCATGAGCGTGTGGGCTTCCATGGCCGTGACCGTGTGGGCTTCCATGACCATGACCATGTGTGCTCCCGTGGCTCTGCGAATTGTCATAGTAAGCGCCTCCATATCCGCCAGTGGTGGGCCTTGCACCACCCCCAGGGTAGGCACCGGCTCCATTGCCATAGTAGTCACCACCGCTGGGTCGACCAAATTGGTTTTGGGGAGCATGGGGTGATGGGTAATTTGACACTTGAGGGTAAGCCGAGTATGGGGATGAGTTCTGCGTTACGCCTTGGAAACTGCTGTAGTTGCCATTAGGCCCTTGGTATGCATCATAGCTTTGCTGCTGGTAGCCACCGGGGTAACGTTCAGTTTGGAGAACCATTTTATCGAAATAGAAATGCCTTCAAACTTAAACCTGTTTGTTGCTGATGGTTTCATTGCACACTTACTTAACTGTATTTATAGGGTTAGCCAGTGATTCCAGATAAGTCGAAAGATGCATTGCGACACCATTTTGAACGGTGAGCATCAATGGAAGGGTCATTTCTGCAACTTTATTCTCAACTTGTAAGATGCCTTTGGATTCTTTACGAGTGCTGATGATTTTGGATACCCAAATAGAGTCTTTCTCATGAATTCCCATATTTAGAACATTCTGTGGTCATCTTGCCCATTTATTATATTCAAGAAACCTGCTAAAATTACTTATCCTTATCACCTTATGTCATCCTGCAATATGATATGCATCTGTTCTCATTCCCTTATCGTCCTTTTCTTCATTTATAATTTCATCTCCTCTTTTTGCCATATTATTCCTATTCTTCATTTCCCTCTACTTGTTTTCTTGTATTTTGGTAATTGAAGAGGTCAAAGTTTTTATGTCACATCATACACAAAAAAGATACGAGTATCTTTCTAATGACTTCAATTATCAGTAAACAAGATTCGATAGCTAGAAACGTGTTTATCCAAGCACCTGATGGTTGATGATTGTGTGTTGATGTTGATTGATGATCATCTTTCCGAGACGTGTGTCATGCATGTATTCCCTTGGATTTTGATGATCGAAAACCATCCATCTTTTTTGTTATCTTTTGAATTTACGATGATTAACATTACTTAATCAAATTGTTTGCTAAAATGCTTCACTGTTGTTTAATCTGCAGGAACAACCTGAAGTGCTTTATCTTGATCCCTGCGTGTCCCCTTTGACAAAGGTGAGTCACTGAGTTGAGTGTTGTCATCTTTCATCTTGTGCATCTAAGGGGGTGTTTGGGATTACTTATTAAAACTCCTTATTTGCTTATATTGGATCCAACCAGCAAATAAGGAGTTTTGGGTGTTTGGATAAAAGGCTTATAATAGAGCCAACCAGCAAATAAGGACATTTTAAGAAGTCAAAACCATTTAACTTTTCCAACCAACAATAAGCAAATAAGCCGATAAACATAAGTTGTCTTAAATAAGCAATCCCAAACACCCCCTAAGTACAAATTACAAAGTGGGGTTCATGTCTCTTGGCTTTGGTCGAAGCAATTTGTGCTAAATTACACTATACAACATAATAAGCGTTTTTCTGGATGGATTTCCTGTGCCAGACTAATACCGACAAATTATAGCTGTAAGACATCAACCCTGATAAATTTGGTGGCCACAATTGTTGTGGACGCCTGGAATTGAACCCTGGGCAGATGGGATATTCCACAACATTCCTCTAAGCCTTAACTATTGTGTCACAGCCCTTGTGGTTAACATAATAAGTGTTGGTCGAGTAGAATCCATTGTTGTGGATTTGCTTGGTGGCATTGTATCTGTTAGAATCTCACATCAAGTAGACTTGAACCAAATTCTTCTCAATATATGTTAGAGCATCCATTCTCTTTTGAAGGGTTCTTTTTGTAGGGTAATTTAATGGGGTTCTACGTATTCTAACATGGTATCAAAGCAAGTTATACAACTTTAGGGGCTCCACACTCGCAAGCAATTTGTTCTTGTCTAGCCCTTCCCTACGCTCAGGGACAATTGATGTACGTGTTAAAGTATCACATCAGCCAAACTTTGACCATATATTTTCCTCAATATATGTTGACGGTTCTCTTATCTACTCAAGGGCTCTTTCAAATAGTAACCTAATCCTAATGAGGTAAGGTTTCACATGATCTAATGTGTATCACTATATTCTCACATGGTATTAGAGTCAAGTTCTACCATTCTAGGGGATCAACGGTTCAGAACAATTTGTACTCGTCTTTACCCTCACCCGTCTAACCTCTCTCGACACTCTAAGACAATCAACGTTTGTCTAGTCTCTGTCAGGAGGAGTGTTTTAGAGCCTTACATCGGCTAGACTTGGACCATTTCTCCTTAGTATATGTTAAACCTTTTTATATCCTCTCTCGTGTTTAGGATAGTCTTTTGAGAGAGATCTTCCTCCGATGTTATGGCCTATCCCTAGGCTTACGGCCTTTACACTACTACTACTACTACTATGATGTGAGCAGTTTAAATTTGTTTGATCTTTTCAGATCATTAAAGACCTTTTTGAAAAGTAATCTAACATGGTTTTAGATATTTTTCACAATATATTACAATTTTAACGAAATAGGTGAAATTAATCATAGTTTGTAAGATGTCCAATAAAACATTACATTGATACATGTTTTTCAAAATAATTTCTTTTTAGTTTGAAATTTTGAAATTGGGTGGTGGAAATGAAAGTTATTATACTACCATATGATCATCATAGCTTTGAAAAATATAATATCTTTTATCGTTGGTGCCAAGTCTCAAATTAACGGGAATATTACTTACTTTTTATCATGGAAATTGCACATATTTAAAGTCTAAAAATGGTTTTTCTTTTCTTTTCTAAAGATAATGTATATGAAGACTTGTAGATATTGTTTTTTTTATCTATTACGTTAATAAATAATCACAATTTGTTAAATACTAATAACTAAATATTGTTACAACTTCAAGTAACATAAATATGTGTCATGTACCATTGTTTTACGAGGTCGCTTAAGGTGTGTTTGGTGGTGTGGACAAAACAAGATAAAGAGAACATGCATGTTGTTTCATTTTTTATATGACTTTTATGTGAAACAAACAAAACAAAGTGGAACAACCTTATTTCATTCTTATCTCAAGAGATAGATCTATATTTTACCAATATATGCTTAGAATAAAACCTAATTCTTTTTAAAACATCAAATACATCTTTCTCTTTGCAGTTTATCAATTTTTTAAATTTTACTTTTTGTATTTTATCATCTTTAAATTGTCATTTTATTGTCATTAAAGTATTTGGAGATGATGGCCCTATATATTGAAGAGTCCCTTATTTTTCAAATCGTTTAAAAGCCATTAGTTCATCGAGGTTGAGGCAAAAATGGTCATATTTGAAAAAAAAAGGCATATAATAGCTAGTAACGGTTAGTTTTTTTTTTTCCTTTTTTTTGGAAATTCGGATTGGGCCAAAATAGACCCATAACTGGTTACATAACCTGTCCTAGGCTGGGCCTTTGAATTCCATCCAAAACCATAACTGGTTATGGATTTTGGATATATATCCGGTTGCTATCGGTCCTGGGCCGGATTGGTCAAGGATCAGGCTAGGATAGACCCTTAACCGGTTACATAACCTGTCTTGGGCTGGATCCGGCCGGGCCTTTGAATTCCATCCAAAACCATAAATGGTTATGGATTTTGGATATATATCCGGTTAGTACTGGTCCCAAGCCGGATCGGTCAAGGATCAAGCCGGTTATCGATTAACCAACGGTTACGGATCGGGGTGGGCCCAAATGGTCATCACTAATTAAACATGATAAAAAGCTAATAATCAAAGTGTTTATATATGAATACATTTACAAACTAAATAATTTGTATAAACTTACAAATCAGTTTTCATGCATTATTGCATGAAATGTTGAAAAAAAATGTTTGTTTCATATGTGAAACATTAAGGACTGTTTGTGTGTGGAAAAAAACATGGATAGATGTTTCACATGTTAAATAACATTGTATTTTCATATATATTATTTTATGAATGAAACAACACATGAGCATATAAAAATTGGTTTATAAATTTACATAAATTATTGTGTTTATAAAATAAGGGGACTCTTTCACTTTACATATATACTGAGAAAATAAAAACTAATAAAAAGATTATAAGAAGATACAAGCTTATCAACCAAAGCAGTTGTTAATAATTGGGATGGGGCTTGTGTTTGAACCATTGCCACCCAAGACACATGGGAAGTAAACATATAGGACCCACAACTACATAACTATTAGCCAGCCACTTGCTTTCTTCTCTTTTGATATTTTTTACACATTGAATTTTGGTAGACTTATTTTCAATTATAAGATTTTCTTTAACGGTAGTTAACTTAAGTACACGTTCCAACACGAAGTCGATGAGGTATTCGGGATCCATTCGGGCATCCGACTAATCTCGATGACTAGTCGACTATGGACCAACCTGAAAGTCGACCCATGATCAGGGTATTGCCACATGCTCATCCCATGAATCGAACCTGGGTAGACAGTGATGCCATGCACTATCCCTCCCAAGGATGTTATCGACCACTAGACTACTAATGCTTTGATATTTTCAATTATAAGATGAATATAATTCATACCAAACTATCAAACGAGCTATACAACTGAACAAAATCAGCCATATTTCACTTAAAAATATAATCAAACTACTAAAATGCACGTAGGTACAATCTCCTTAAAAATAGAGCCGTTAATACAAAAAGACTCAGATAATTCTCATTATGAAAAAAGAATGATTTGATGTCTAATAATGAATTGGTAGATGGCATGAATTTCCATCATACTTCATGACCGTTGGAAACACTAAAAGGGTCCTACTTGCAAGAAATAAAGTTGGACATTTAAAGCAAATAATTCATGAAACCTATAAATCCTCTTCATCAACATTTTGGGATCATATTCTATTCTTAGAGTCCCAATCATTTTACAAACCCTTTAAATACAAACCAATCTCAACCATCCAATATCTGGTTCCATAAATATCTTGATTGTTTTCCAATCTAAAGCCGTAAAATGTTCATCACTGTGAATGAACTTCTATAAATATCTAATCATAGTCTAACCAACTGGGCTAGCTCCGTTGGCCACCAAGGGAAACCTTGGGGGGTTTTGCCCTTGTAGGTCCCAAGTTCGAGCCTTGCAAGGGACTTCTCCTCAGGTGAATTTAGGAGAATTATAGTGTTGGAAAGGGAGGCGATTGCGGACCGCCAGGGTTACCTGACCCGTTCTAACGTTCCCTAGTACAAAGCTAACAGCTAACTTTATCTCCGTCGGTTCAAAAAAAAAGTAAATTTCTCTTAGCATTTTTTGTTAATATATCAGTTACTAGTTTGTACGAATTAGGAGTTTTACTGATGATTTGAACCGTTAGCAATTAAGGTTAAAAAATAACATTGGTTCCTGAATAGAAATTAGAACCATGTTTGCTGAATTGGTGGCTAGAATTCTGCCTACAACACTTTTTACCAAACCAAGCCCAATATTAAGGAACCTAGACCAAAACTCATCTTTCTACAACTTTCTTTAGCATAATATGGGAGATTTTTCCATAAAGTGGGACCCACAATCAAAAAATAAATACAATTATTTTCAATACAAGTCCTTATAAGAATCTTCTTTTATATTTTTATTTATCACATTATCTCCAACTCATTAAGTTATGATCGCATAAAAGATTCTAAGATTGATAAGAACCCTTTTATGGCCCATGTAATTTATCAACATCAAATATCTAATTTAAATACATCCCACACATAAATAAAAACTTATAATAGAATATCATCTCACCCAAAGTCTGAAGATAAGAACCAAGATTTGATGAGGTTCTTATAAGAACTCCTGTAGGTAGGGGTGTAAGTGAGTCGAGCTGTTCGTGAGTTATTCGAGATCGACTCGTTAAAAGCTCAATTCGAGCTCGAGTTCGAGCTCGAGCTTCATTTTAAGCTCATTGCTCGCGAGCCTAAACGAGCTTTGGTTAATATATAATATAAATATATGTATTAATTAATATAT